>RJWH01003860.1:0-70817 GCA_004363575.1 Solenodon paradoxus | reverse complement strand
TTGCTAAAATATGTTTTCCAGCATTTGGGTACTGACAGGAAAAACACCAATGGAAGCCTTGGTAAATTTTTGCCATATATCTAAATATCATTTTTAAAGACTATTGCTCAGATATTCAAATTCCATTTGAATTTTATGCAGAACATAACATTAAAGTATTAAATATATTATTGTCTGCTTTTATTGGCTAGAGAATATGAGATATATTTGATTATATCCACGGAATACTTGATTTAGGAATCAGTTTGTAATAATGCCTTAGCCAAGTGGTGGTAATCGTTATCATAAATGGGAAAATTGTAACATTAAGACAAAGATTAATGTGATTTCAATAAATTGGTAGTAAGAAGTGATATGGTGGACATAAGAACATTATTAAATTGGATTTTATGAAAAGATATATTAGCCCATGAACTATGAATGAAAAAAATGATGCTAATCCCATGATTATTAGACTTGCTGTTTCTTTGAAATAGCAAGACTACATGAAAAGTGTTAGATATCCTCTTCTAAGAAGTTATAATTATATAATTAGAAAGTAATGGGTATGACTAGAATGTATCCTTTTGTAGTAAGTTGTCATTTTGAAAATATAATTAGAAGTTTATCATACTGAAGATTATGAAAGTAGATTTTCTATACTATTCCGTACATGTGACCAGTTTATTATCATCATTTAATAAGACTTTTCATGATGCAATGCAATATTGGCAGTGACGTTCTTTTATACTCTATTAGAAAAGCAGTCTATTGGATAGACTTTCTTTCCTGATTTTAATTGTTTTGTATTATTCAATAACATATTGTTTATGTGTATTCATTAAAATAAAAAAAGGCCAGTCAATGATTTAAGGTTCATTTTCAAGATATTTATATATGTGTTTGTGTGTGTATGTGCATATATATATATATTTATTTTTCAAAAATTTTATATGCTTTTAGAAAATAGGGAACGAATGAAGTGAATGAGTTCATGGAAACCCTACCCAGCAAAACCAAGTCATTCAGTGTTGGACATAAGACTATTACAGTGTTCATTTCTTCAAGTTATCTGGTTTTGGATTCTCTTTACAATTACAATATACTCTGTATTTTTTGTTTTGTTTTGTTTTTTTATTACTATAGCAAAGTCCCATAGACTTGGTGACTTATACACAGAAGAAATTTATTTTTCACAGTTCTGGAGACTGCAGACTCTGTGCCTGCAATCAGAGTGCCAGCAGGGTTGGGACCTGGTAATGGCTCTCTTCTGGCTTGCAAATTGCCTACTTCTCTTTATACCCTCTCATGGTGGACTGTGTGAGAGGAGCAGCAAGCCCTCTACAGATGATATAACCACGCTAATTCAACTCATGAAGACGCCCTCCTCATGACGTCATCTATTCATAATTACCTCCCTAAAGATTATCACATTAGCGGAGGGGCCATAAAATTTCAACATATGCATTTTGGGGAAACACACACACACACATATTTAGGCTATTATACCCGGCTGTATAAGTGTTCTCTCAATTTCCAGGCTTTTCTCGTGATTAATTGGGGGAAAAAATAGAGTAATTTTGGCATAGCATTCCTAACTAGGAAGCTAGCATCTCAAATACTTTTAGTTCAAATCCTGGTCTCACCATACTATAGTTTCTGACTCTGGGAAAATTACTTAACATATCTGTGTCTCCTCTAATTTTTTTTATTCTTGTAAAATGAGAAAAGTAAGAAATACGTCAAGTTAATATATGTCAAGTAATGAGAGCAGTGCCTGACAAGCTGTATGTGATATGTTCACAATGATTATTTTCATAGAGGGAGTTAGTGTGTTATGTTTGTTGTTTGAACATATTGTTGACAATCAAGTAGGAAAGTGTCGTATTTTGGAGCCCTAAGAGCCAGTGTCTTTTTGTTGTTGTTTTTCTGCTACAAAACTGAATGTTTCCCACAAGGTAGAAGTTTCTGGTGCTTTTGGCAGCCTCTATTCTGTGTTGTCCCCACAAATGCTGAAGGCAGCTAATGTGAAGCCTGCTGCGGTTGCCTACGGCCTGCTGAGACCAGGCTCCTCTTTAGAGTTTCAGGCTGAGTCACTCCATGGGAAACAGTTCCATTGGTGTGTGGGAGAGGAGTATAATTTTCTTTTCCACTCTTTATATAGAATCATCCAAGCTGTTACAACATTGACAGTTTTCACTCCTGCCATGTAGTGAATTGAGTTAACCACATTATTATTATTGTCACTGTTTTGTACCGTGATTTCATGGTGCACCTAAGGGTGAAGGAACTCCAAGTCTTTAGTGGATAACAGTATTTTCTATGTAAAATCTACATGCTATTTCTAAGTGATTCATTATCTACCCACATATTGTCAGTTAGGATTAACTTTTTATCTACTATATATATATATATATATATATATATGTATATATATATATATAGTGTGTGTTATATAAAGTGTGTTATATAGCATGTAAGATATTTTTTAAAAGTGCTGTGTGATTATGGTGGCAACACTTCCAAATTGTCATATTCCTTATAGCAGCTGGTGTTGTACAAAATTGAAAAAATTATGAAGTTATTCTTTCTAATAAGGACCAAAGGAGCTTAGTATGGGAACATAGGATATCATCCCTTCCGTTAGAGGTGGATGGCTTTGTGGCACAAGCTCAGGCTTCACTGCAAACTAGTATTAAATGAATATGGAGCCCCAGTCCTTTTTCATTTATTTATTTATTAGTTGTGTGAACTTGGAAGTGTGACATAAATTATCTCTCAGCTTTTTCACCGAGAAAAGTAGAATCACACTTCACAAGGTGGTTGTGGGATTTAATGAGACAATCATCATCATCATAACAAATAATAAATGTTAATGCCCTACTCTAAACAATAAACACGTATTAACTAATTTACTTTTCACAGTAACCCTCAGAGAAAAGGAAATTATCTTTCAGACAATTACTTAGCACATTTTTGTGGCATGGTCACCGATAACAAAGATCAAAACAGTAGCAGTTTATATTTCTTATAAAGATTGGTGTGTTAGTATTTTGATAATTATATTTCTAAAATAAGGATAACTGGAATCCATATCATATCTCCATCAGTCATGGTCATCTCTCAAAGGATTTTTGCGTGTAGAACAAAAGCAAAGACACAAAACTATAAACTATAACCCCACGTTGCCTTTCTGGTCATTTACACTGGTAGATGGAACTGGATCATGCGTGAATCTCAGTGATGCTCTGCCTAAGTAGAGTCAGATTTTAACATTCTACTTCCACTCTTTCTTTCTGTCCCTGGAACCTCCCATCGTTTTACTAAAAGCATGGGAGAGAACAGAGCATGAACAGAAAATCATGAAAAAATTATAAAAAAAAAGATGCAGTCCTTTTCCATTTTAAGTAGTCTTAGTCTTACTTTCCAGGGAATCTCCACACTTCTGTGTAATTTTCTACTTGTCTTGAGGTATACCTTGTGCTTGATCCACATAAAACTGGACAAAGAGAGTGGAAGGGGAGAGACTTGATCTCCTCCCATATGTATATTCAATTGATTGTTGAGTGAATTTAGACTGTATACTAGCCATCTTTCTGATTTGTCATGATGGGATTAGCTTTTACTTTTGGCTATGCCCTGTGTTAGATTGGGTCTATTTTGTAAGTTCAAATCATGTAATGATTATTACTCTCTTTGTCCAAGACAAGGATAAATGCACAAGATTATTTAGCACAGTGGCCGAGGGACACAAAATGTGATATCATATAAAAGAATGAGTTCTAGCATTATGTACATCTCTATTTCTTCATCTATGCCATAGGATTCCAACTAATGATTAAATATGAAAATGCATGCAAAGTTTTCAGGAACCAGTATGTTATTGTTGCGATGAGGATCATAGCTGGTAGTGACTGAGGTAGATTTATAACAAATGGGGACTTTTTTCTTTGTTTAGGCCTGCTCATTATATCATTTATATGAATGTGTCCACTTTGCCCTGATACTGGGTCTGAAATTGGAATATGCTACTCTATTTTAGATAATACATGCCTCTCATTTCCGACCCTGGTTTTTGTTTTATTTTTTTCTGATTCACATTGATTAACTCAGCAGTTTCTGGCTCTGACCCAGTTTTTATTTCTGGAATGTATGTTGACTGCATAATCTCTTTTGCCTCTTCTCTGGCTCTGGTTCCTACTTGTATTACTTCAGACTTGATTTTCTGTTGGTAGTTTCTCTGAGTCCATACATCTTCAGTCTTTCAATATTTAAATCTTGCAGTAATAAAAGAAATAACTACCAATGTCTAAATCATCATTATTTTAGTATCTGAAAACATAATATTAATTGATTTTTAAATATCTTTTTTCAACTTTTCAGACTTGTCAAAAGAACAGTTTTTTAAAAATTTGGTTACACTTTAATATTGAAGTTTTAACTGTTGTGATGTATTAGTCAAGGGGAACCATATATGATGATTGAAAAATTCACAAAATCTCGGTGTTTTAACAAAAATCAAAGTATATTTCTTTCTCATATTATATTTCCAAACATGAGTCAGCAAGTGACTTGTTTTCATATTGTCCTTGATCAAGTCCCAGTCAGATGGAGCAGTCTTCAACTTTAAAAATTGGCAGATGCTGTGGCAGAAACAGAGCTTATGAATTGGGTGCTTTTAATGCTTCTCCATGGTAGTGATATGTATACATTTCTTTGGCCTAAGCAATCCACACGGCCACATTTAAATTCAAGGGAATAGAGAAATGTATTTTTTCCTACCTGCCCAGTATCAGAGAGAAACAGTGTAATATAACCTATTTGCTTTAGAATATTAGATATGTCATCACAGTCTTGTTAAGCTGTTTCTTCACCTATAAATTGAGAATAATATTCTCTAACTATATATATTAACTTATTTTATTGCTTATAGTATTAAAATACATTCTAAACTTTATATATAATATATAAAGTATATAAAAACATTATAAACACATAAAATACATTATAACAAAAATTATCACTAAACCTCACATGTATTTAATTATATACTTTGTCATTCATCAGTTATAGATTAAAGATTGTTGTCCCTTAAAAGTATCCTTAGTTGCCATCATCGCATTATATTATTCTATTAGGAAGTCTCACATTCTCTCTCTCTGTCTCACACACACACACACGAGTTTGAAGACTGGAGGAACATTATTATCAGTCAGCCAACAATATTTAGTATTTTTTTAATTTTAGGTATTATGCTTGACTCTGGGTAATATAGAAATGAATTTTGTGTGTTTTTTAAAACAAAGTGTTTAGTATATTCAGAGAGACAAATATGATGACTGCTAATGATAAAACAATGCAATATAATCTCCAAATAGTATATATGCAAGATACTTTATATTGAAATGTACTGACATATAACATAGTGTTCATTTTAAGTATAAACATAATGATTAGATATGTGTTATAAATGGTTAGCAAAATTAGTTTAGTTATCATTTATCACTACATATTTATAGTCTTTTCTTGTGAGAACTATTAGGATTATTTTTTCTTAGCAACTCTTAAACAAACAATAAAATATTATTAACTAGACTTGTCATGTTGTACACCGAATATCCCGTTGTTTACTTATCTTTTAGCTTCAGTTTTGTATCTTTTGACCAAGTTAACCCATTTTAATCATGCTCCCTCTCCCAATGATGGGCAACCACTAATCTGTTTTCTGTATTTTTAAGTTCTTTATTTTTGATTCCATATATAAAAGATTTGTGTGCCTAGGGGAGATAAGTTCAGGAGCCTCCTATGTCCCCATCTTTACCCAGAACCTATGTGGACTCTTGGAGAGATTTGAGCTCTGCTTTGTATGAATAGGTATTGAGAGAGGACTGGATGGTAGTTATTAATTAAAAGTATTGAATAATGTTAGAAAAGCATATAACCTCCAAGCACTTATAAGAACATGTCTTAAGGCATGAAAGAATGTGACACTTTAGGGAGAACATCCAAATTGTGTGTTAGTGTATATGTATATTTGTTTTATGAGCATATATGTGTGCATATGGGCTTGTATATAAGTACTGAAGATGAGTGAAAAATTAAACAGAAGTCATAAAAGATATGTCAATAATACAATAAAAGATTGCCAATATATACCCATTGTGAGACTTTAAAGATATTAACTGGAGGTATAGTGAAATTATAAGATTTAAGTTTCAGAAATAAGTGAGTATAAAATAAATTTGATCAGAGAAATAATTATGAGGATATTCTACTGATACAGCTTATTGAGTATGCAGGATTACATGAAGGTTAAGGCATATGTTAAGAGGTAAGCAAGCACATGTTAAAGAGAGTGTCTAAATGTAGAATAAGCCAGATGCATTCACTAAAAGGTAAGGGTTCTTCACCTTGGGAAAATAAGACAGTCATTCACCCAATCTAGGGAAGGAATACAAAAGAACAGATTTAGAAAGAACTCATGTGGTTGGTTATGGGTATATTGAATCATAGGACCCCACTGGGTATCAGACTGAAATATAAATTTAATTTTTTGGCATCGGGGTTTGGAACTAAAGAAGTAATTCAGAGATGGAGATAGAGAACAGGTGTGCTTGTGTATTGTAGATTGTAATCAAATCATGGGCATCAATTAAATGACTGAGCAGAAGATATTGAACAAGATGAGAATGATGGCAATGGAGCACTAGAGAACACTATAGATGCAAAGCAGTTGGAAGATGAGATAGTCATGAAAACAACGAGAAAATATTAAGTAGAAAGGACAGAGAAGGAAAGTAGTGAATAGTAGTCCATAATCTAGAGAGGAAAAGCATTTTCAGATGGTGAGAGCAAACTTAATAAAATAACTAAAGTTTGTCCATAATTTTAATCATTTGGAATACTAACTGATTTTAAATAAGGACTTTTTCTTAGAATAGTAGTTGCAGTAGGATGAGTAGAAAAGAAAAGAGACAGAGAGAGAATATATATGATACTTCTTATATAATCTTTGCCAAGAAGAGCAAGAGCAAAGATAATAGCTAAAGTGAATAGGGTAAAAAGAGGAATTTTGTTTTTTTACATAGGAGAGAAAGATGTGTTTAAGATGAAAATCCTGTAAAAGGAATAGCTTTGAGATGAGTTTGAGCCTATGGCCAAATCTTGATTTTTGTTTTTGTTTTGTTTAATTATCTTAAGTCCATTTCTACTATTTATTTCTTTAACACATTAGTTCTGGCCTTTAGCAAGTTACATAATCTTTCTAAACTTTAATTTTCTCAACTGTGTAATTAAGAAAATAATTAACCCTATCTCACAAGATTGTGGTAAGACTCAAATAAAATAATATGTGTGGAAAAGCTTTGTAAACTGCAAACCCCCATATGTAAGTTAATTATTACTTTCATTGTTATCATCATTAGAATGTTCTGAGTTTCTATTTCTTTTTCTGTTGTTCCAGATCTCCGCTCCTCTAAAGTATACATTTATGATATCATTAGTCATTGAATTTTATAATTTGCTTCTATAGGGCATGTGGAAAAATCTCCCGCCTTCCTCATGCAACCCACTTTTCGCTTCTACCACACAGTTTATCTTCAAATTCTGCAACCTCTTTTAAAGTCTTCCCTAGGCCTTTCAAGAGCAAGAATTCTGTTTCTTTTTCTTTTCTTCTTTCTTTTTTCTTTTTTTTTAAAGGAAAAGTACAGTCAGGAATGAAGGTAAGTATGTAGGCAGGCAGAAAGAGAGACGAGGAAGAAGCATTATTTTATTTTATTTTTTATTTAGTTGTACACACTGGTTGTTTCCCCCACTGGACCAGGACTTGAACTCACGGGTATGTGGCCTGTGTTTTTTGGAAACAAATGACCTAATGGTGCTGCACCAGGGCAGGATTATTACCTCAAGGATGATTTTTCATATGCAAAAAATGTATTTTATAAGACAAAAGATTGCCAAGACATGGTAGGCTGAAGATTTTGTCCTGCTTACACTGTAAGTTAGCCTGCTGTAAATTCAATTAGAAACACGAGTCTCCTGGATCACTAGATCAGAAAAAAATAACTGTATTAATAACTTTGAAGCCAACATGTTCTTCATACCTACATTGACTTCCCCTATTTCAGTCCCCATTGAGAAACATGAACATGGACAGTTGACCTCTGTACCAGCAGTGAATTGAATTATAAGAGAGGAACCCCAAGTTTAGGAATCTATATCTTTGATAATTGATGACTAACAAATCTCCCTTTTACTTAAAAGGGGACCACACTTTGCGTCTCCCAAGGGTTTTCACCATTGTTAACATCCTTGAATTGATAGTCTGTACTACTCTTGTAAAACCTAAAGAAACAGGAAACACTGAGAATTGTCACCAGATAAATATGTTAATAGTAGGCATTACCACCATAACCAGTGCTCCAGAAGTTGATAACATCAAATTTCTCATCAAATTTTGTTTCATCCATATTTATGCCCAAGTGTTTTTGTCTTGGTCTCTGACCTTTTTCTTCCCCTTTGCTCTACCAGTTGGTCTTCAGATTCATCCTAACGTTGCCTTACATTTTGAAGGTAGATAGAGACTCACCCAGTTTTATACATTCATCCAGGGGCAAAGAAGGGAAATCCATTTAATTACTGGTATTTTAGAGCCTACCTGTGAAAGATAGGCTGCGTTCTTCAGTTTTATCCAAAGAAGTATTTCTTTTAAAACAATTACATTTACACACATATATATCATTTTTCACAAGTATCAATCACTATTAATTTATTTTACAATTCTTTATTTTACAATAAAAACAGAAAGGGAGGTTTCGTGAGAAAAGAACTAAGAACCGAATTCAGTCATCTCCCCTTTTGCACAATGCTTCAAGAACTCTTTGTGATTGAATGAATGTTGAGGATACATTGACTTCCGTCCAATGTCACAAGTGCCTGTAGAGCAGAGAGAGTACTATTTGGTCTTCTATAACTGTCAAATAATAAATAGCTTCTAGACCATTTTTCAATTTATTTTTTTACTAATTAGGATAATTCACTGTCCCTTAAAAGCTACGCCAAACTGAGGTCAGTGGGAAACAGAAGAACTCACATGGTAGCTGCAGCTTTGATTTGGACAGGAGAGCCCCCCAGAAATTTACAAATTTCTCCCAAATATATGTGGATAAACTTTCCTTGTGGATATCAGAGATTAGCCTTTTTTTTTTTTGTTTTTTTTTTTCAATTCTGTTAAGTGAGAGTTTTTCTCTAGAAATTTTCTCTTACATTCTCTCCTTTGGTTAGACTGTATTGAAGGAGGCAGTCTTAATGAAAGAAATTCCATCTCACATCATTCATAGAACATAGGATATATTCTTATTATTGGTGGGATATTATTTGATGTGACTATGGCAATAATGTATTATCATTATCAGATTGGTGGTTTATGATGGAAAAAAAATCATGCATACAGTTTCTTTTAGCTTATGAGCCATAATCATTTTAACGAAACCTGTCTGGGAGCACACTTTTTTCCAACCTCCTGATATTCACTGCGTAAGTGTCAGAATTACAAAAGAAGTAACACCTTTTACTCTTTTGGGACAGATAAGAACACACGCTAAAGATCCCCAATGTCTTCTCCTTTCTTATGCCTCAAGATATCAGGCATTGCCCTCAGCATATCTGGAAGATATTTCTGAAGTCACTATCTCTGTTTCCACAAACCATTTATGAGGCGCTCTTATCTGGTACTTCTTCATTTAATGATAATTTCTGCCATTCCCAAAGTTGCTTTCTGGAGAAGGTATCTTGTGTAGCTCTTCCTTCTTCCTTTCTCAGCTGCCATCATCATTATATTGAGTCCTGTGCTAATTTCCCCCCAGTATGATTTAAAAAAGCAGAATTTAGAAGTTAGAAGTAACATTATTAACTTGAGTTCCTCATATAACCTCTCAATGAATCCATCTTGAAGAAACATGGTTCTGAAATGATCACTGATAAAATTACATGTGTCCTACAATGTTCCTCAGTTAATATTCCACATAAAATGAGAGCATTCTTCCTTCTAGCATGTAGTTTTCCTTTTATCCACTCTTCCAGGTTCTTGGGTATCTGAAAACATTCAGTAGCAAAAATGTTTATCCTTTGTGTTTAGTTCCTTTCCATTACAGCTTGTTGGCTGAGGCATTTGGAAATGCTTTCCTAATATCTTTGACTTTTATCTGACCATACAAGTTGGCACTGATACTGTAAGAGGTAAAGAATAAGTCAGTCAGTAGCTGAAAGAAGTTGAAACTGACCACATTTACCATCATTAGTCTGGTTTTAAGTCGAGGGTTCACATGAATCCTTTCTCACACTTCTTCATTCTCTTTCAGCAACTTCAAGGGCTCTTTACTATAGTCAGACCAAATGCAGATGCCAGAGATGGGCTAAATGAAAATAGTCCAGAATCCATCTTCTTCTGTTAGTGCAAATACTTCTAACTTCTCAATTTATTGCTGATAGGAGCTTTACTAGAACTATATTTCAGGTAGCTTAGCCAAATCTGATATCATTTTGCTCAATTCTAGAACAATCTATTAGAAGCACAATTTGCAAAATTATGCGATAAACTCCCCCAAACTGCACTTGTAGAGTATATGGAGTGTCCTTTTGAAGACTATTCCATAGCTTGCCCATGACACATCTATTGATGAGCATGAGGACTTTGAGTTTTCATTCCAGTCATCAAAAATGTCCAACACTCCATTTTTCAGGCAGGCATATTCTGAGTCAACAAATGATTCTTGCCTCCTCTATTATTTTTACTATTTTTTCCTGATTCTCTGTAAACTCTAAATTCTCTTGACCCTCTTTGAATTATTCAAAGCTAAAGGGATGCTCAGACATCTTGGGGAGATTGACAGCTGACAGAGCTTGGTCCTGGGCTCTATTTTGCTTTTACCAGATCTTGTTTGAATATCTGCTGGCTATCTTTCCCTAAACTCTAATGTCGTTTGTAAAAGTTTTCTAGTGTGTAACAAAATGGAGTATATTTTATCTTCTCTTGTCTAGGTGATCAAGAACTTAGCATATATATCTTGACATTTCCTAAGCTAGTGGAGATTTGCTTTCTAAACACTAATAGCACAGAGCTTAGAAGACAGTAGTACTGCCACTTTCTCCATGTTCATGTTATTTTCTGTAAACTGCCTCAGAGATGACATTCTAACTTCCTCATATTTAGCTTTAACTTCATAGTCTATATTTTTGTATGTAATTTTCACTTCTTCAATGGATAATTTAAATCCCTCTTCCCTGGAAACATTTTTTTAACATCTCAAATATTTAGATATTTCATGTTTCATGATTTTTGGCAGAAACTGTGTAACTAATCTATTACTGTTCAAGTCAGGTCTCTGTATGAGTGAACAGACATTCTATAGAATCCATGTTTCTCACAGGGCTTTAGTCTCTGTAAAGAATTCCCAACTTTCTTTCCAAATATTGAATAATAAATAGGGATGACTCTTTCTATAGCAGTCTTCCTTTCTCAAAATTTCATGCAGCAAATTTCCCTGAGGGATCATTATGTCAAACACATAATATAGCTTTACCCTTACTTTGGAGTAGACAAAACATAATCTTTCATTACATCCACTCCAGCATCCAAGGTGTCTCCATGTTTTCTCCAAATTTTTCTGACTCAAAGTGCTCTGCCTTTTTCCTGTCAGTCTAAATGCCATAATGTAAGCTTCTGAAACTATCTATGATTTATTTGAATATGAATATGGCTATATAACAAGATAAAAAAATCCTGTACAGTGACTCCTTCAACTATTCACATACTACTACTGTTTGCAGTGCTTTAAAAAGTAAGCAGGTATGGTCTATGTTTCACAAGAATGTAATACCACTAGCAGCTGATCCAAAACATACTTTGAATGCAAAGAATGGAGCAAAACCTCAGTTCATTTATTCTCTGTCCTTTCTTCTGTTTTCTTTTCCCTTTTGTTTTATAGTTCTTTGCAGTGTTTTGATACCATAAAGTAAAAGCTTTACTTTACAAGATATTATTCTGGTGTCCCATATAGTCAGCGTTAACTATTATTCATGATTTCACTCCTTGAGGGCAAAAGATGACTTTTTGCAGAACTTGGGTGTATTTTAGAGTATTCAGAGTGTTTTAAGCCAAGGTTTTAAGGCAAGCCACATGTTTGCATGCTGATACTTATCCCTCAGAACATATATTGGATAGAAAATATAATATATAGCACATGTTTATTATAGGTCACATTTTAAAAATATCTGTGCTTTAATTATATTAATATATTTCAATCTCTGATAACCCCATGAGGTCAGCAGTATTATTTTTGCTATTATTATTATGATTATTGTGATTATTATTATTATAACTATTGATGTTTTACAGATGAAGAATTTGAAGTCTATTGAAATAAAATAACCTGCCTCAAGTCCTAGAGATATTAAATTATAGAGCCATGATCATTTTAGGTGGACTTTGCTTAGAAACCATGCATTTAATCATACTCTTATAGTAATTCTTCATCTGTTCTTCCTTGGATGATCATTAGCTTAAAAATTCCAAACAAGCAAAATGGCTCCCCAATAACATTGAGAATAGGAATGAAGAAAATTAATGAGACCAAGAAACTCCGTTCTGAGTTCAAATTTTTCATAAGATATAAATGTTTACAATGAGGAAACAAACACAAGGACAAAAAGCACAAAATAAAAAGTATGTTAGTTCTTGAAAGTTGCTGGGCTGAGAAGTGGATACGTTTGCAAGTGTTTCAGTACATCCTGCCAGACAGCCTTGAGATAGCTCTGATAGATGGAGAGTCTAGAGTCACTTTGAAAGCTGCAAGAGACTCATGACAAAATCAGATGATGCGCAGAAATTTCAATGAAAAGATAAAATCTTTGAGGCAGAATCCCTTTCCAGGCTTTAACAAAAGATGCATGATGAGGTCAGTCAAGCTGTTTTGAGTAAGCCCTTAAAAGCTTGTCTCATTTTAACTGCAAGTTAGCAGTGCTGTTCTGTACAAGCCCTTGAGCAGTGTAGGCAAAATCAAATAGACTCCTTCAGGCAGCACTACTAACAAGAAATGCTGAAAGTATAATCCAATAAGTAGGCAAAAATAAACCAAGAGAAATTAAATGCAACTGACTAAAATGAAATCAATTAGTCAGTAAGCCCAATATACATTCGGATCTGTGTTCCTTTATTCCTCTGCCTCACGGTATATCCTTTGTTTATGCAAGGTAGAGGTGATTTCAATTATATTTTTGTTTTGAATAGGTAAGAGTTAAGTCACTTTTGCTCAAAATAGAGAACTAAAATTAAGGAAAAGGGAAAATGTTAGTGTCACTTGTTTAAGTTTTAATCTTTTAAAATATGATTTTCAAGATCGTCCGTTGCTTTGTTAACCGGAAGCCAACTAAACAGCTAAATCTATCTGAAGCATAATCTAGCTGTAGGGAGAAACTGTAGAGAGAAGCCCCTTAGACCAACCCTGTTGGGTACCACGTATTCCACACCACTCAGGAACACAAATAGAACAACAGTAAATAAACACTCTGTAATGGTTTTGCTTACCTGTTATGTAATTTTTAGTTTGTCTCTAATTTATGTAACCACTAAACTATTTCTGTTGGAACTCATCAATATGAAAGTTTATTTATTATGAGAATAAAAAACTCACATGAATTTTATAAAATTAATAAAAATAATCCTTAGCTGATGTTCTATTTAAAACTTTGTAATATATTGAATGACAAAAGTCAATTTAGTAATTTTTAAAGAATAGGCATAAATACATTTAATATTTCTTTTAATCTCTGATGCAGCTCACCTTGGCTGTGACACAACAAACCATATACAAAATTTTCTCCAGTTCTAGGCTAGTGAGGACACTTTAGAGAAATTTCCTTTCTCTCATAATCCTAAGAGGAAAAATAAATCAGAATCCTAACTGGAAAAAAAAAGATTATTACATTGTCTAATATGGAGACTTAATTTATCATTTACTACTTGTTTAGAAAGAAAAAAAAATTGTTATGTTCCAAATGAAAAGGCAATGATAAACAAATTTTTCTAATATATGTCGATAAGTAAAGTCAATCAAAAATTCACTTTTTTTTTTTAAATCATATATTTTCATTTCAGGTAATCTGAAAATATGAAGAAACAGAAAATTATAATAGTTTCACTTTATTCTTTAATGTTAAAATAGTTTTATTGTTTTCCTATAGATTTTTAGGTATACTTATTTGAAGATAATTTTATATTAACATTTATTTCTCTCAGTAAAGAATATAATCTTTAGTGCAGAAAGTTTTAAAAGTTTTAAATTTGATATTGTAAAATAGAGTTGGTTTAGTTCTCTCACTTGAAATTAACAAAAAATAAAAAAATTTATGTTCTTTTTCTTTTAAGTGCTAAATAAACAGATTTTTCTCTCACAGATTACCTTCTGATATTGCAAAATTTCCTGTATGTAATAAACCACCAAGATAAATTACTGAATTGAGGAAACTTTAAAGAAATATGCTGGCTTTGTGAATAAAAAATAGTAATTGAAGACACAAAAAGTGAGAATCAAAAACTATACATTACAACTTATCTACATATTTAAATAGTCTATCCATTAATTGAGTGACTAATTTATAGACTTTTGTCATCTAACTAATTGAATTTTAGTTTGTACTGAGAGCTTGCTACTGTCTTACATTTTTTTGGATCTTTTTAAAAAAATAATTTTCTCTTAATGTTCAGAGATCTCTATTGTATAGAATGACATAATTAGGAGATATAAATTGCATTTTTAAATTATAGACTATATTGTTTTCAACTAAAACATATACATGGACTTAAATCCTTCATGAATTCAGCTTAAAATAGGTTACATCTTCCTATTATATTTAATTTATTAAGTAGAAAAATATTATAGTTGAAGATATCACTGATTTCTAACATAAAAGAAAAATATTCCTAGAAATAGATCTTCATAATCTCAACTCTAAGTCTATAATTTGTTGTTTTGTGCTTGTTGTAACAGTTATGGAAGGAACTAAAAATTTTATCTGTTCTTGGGTAGTTTATATTTATTCTTTCATAAGCTCATTAGCTCTCATTCATTGATGTCAAGGAGTTCCCCCATTCTGTAGTTCTTTACTACTAATTCTTGATATTACTGTATTGTTCTATTAACCTACAAATGCATACTAGAACTACCTGTTCTAGAAAAGCATTTATATGCCAGCCTTCTGTTCTCAACAACTTGGAAAGTCATTAAAGTAAGCTTTTGATAATCAATATTCATTGTTTATTTTAACATAAATCTTCAAATTGCTTAGTCGAACATTCCTTCCTAAAATACTAATTTCTCTTTCTTTTATGTCCATAATCTATTTCTTTGCCCATTTTTGAATGATCCTTTTCAATCTTCTTCTTTCTAAACCTGGTTTATATATGTCAGCTGATTTCTGGATTATGTTCTCTTCTAAAACTCAGTTTTCATTTCCTTTGTGATTATCTGTTACAGAACTTTAAATATCACTTATGTAGCAATGACTCACAAGAGTGTCATTCTAATTCAATCTTCTCTCAACTTCAACTTTAAATATGCAGCTATTAAGGTGATATTTTCAATTGGATAGGTCACTGATATTTCACATTTAACAGATTCAAATTAAATTATTGATCACTTTCTTACTCTATCAAAATTCAACAATAATTAAAAAAAATCTCCATTTATCCCTTATGTTATTGCATTTTGAATTTTGCTTTATCATTCCAAAAGTTTGAGGAAAAAGTTAAGGCTCTAACTTTAATCCCATATTTTCCTTACTTTCAACTGGCTTCCAGGTTTAGCTTGATTTATATAGAGTCTTATTTTGTTTCAGACTTTTCAAAGTTTGAACTCTGAGATGAATCTCTATGATAATTTTGATATAACTTTATTAGAGGTTTTTTTCCATAAACCCAATTGGCAAGTTATGTCAAAAAAAGGAACGTGGTCCTCCATAGCATTGTAGACACAGCACATTCACATTAAATATCTTCCAAGCATCCACATAATTATCAACTCTATAATATTTAACAATATTTTCAAAAAAAGAAAGAAAATGATAAAAAATAAATGATGTATGCCCTGGTGTCTAGCGATCTAGTATACCCTGGGAATAGTCCCACATATATCTCAAGGTCCTGGGTTCAGGACGCAGGGCCTGGGGGAATAATTAATGTGAAAAACTAAATAAAAAGATAAAGTGCTTCTTCTGCCTCTTTCTTCCTGCCTGCCTACTCTTTTTCATTCCTGCCTGCAACTTTCCCTTTAAAAAAAAGTTACAAAGTCTATTTGTTACTTTCCTGTTCTTAATTTTGTTATTGAAATAGTTTGTATTTTCATTAAGCTTATTTAATGTAAAAATTTAGCTAATTTGGAACTTTAAATGATAGAAATAATTTCCTAATTTTATGTATAGTTTTAAAAATTTGAGATAATTACATTGCTCAACCCAAAGGAATTTCTGCAAGTGTGATAATATCAGGTACTGAAGAACACCAATGCCAAGGGTGCTTTGCAGTTTCAGCAATTACTGAATTAGATTATATAGATTACTAACTCCATGTTGAAATGAAATAGGTATAAACAATTTAGAAAACTATGAAATACTGCATTTTTTTTTAGTAAGGCAAACTTGGCTACATATTATAATCAAAGAATAGGATTTTTTACAAGATGGTTAAAGCAAAAACAGTGAGTTTGAATTGGACTTAGAAGTCTTTTAATTGATCCAGAATCTGTATTGCTTTGGTCATGGTAACTTATCATGCCTTAAAGCATAAGAAATCCTTAGGAGACTGATGGTTGACTGTTACTGGGTAATTTCTACACTCTTCTGACATTAGGTAGTTTTTAAAGAGAAAAAGAAGAACTAGTAACTTCTTCCTCTCCTCTTTCTATTTTCTATTTCTTCATGAATATCTCTGTCCCACAATATCCTGATATATTATGAGTAGAAGTATATTATAAAGACCTCTCTGATATTTCAAACTTAGGTCTATATTTTCAGAAGATATTGTTTATTGGCTATATCATTCATTCGTGTATGAAGAATCATTTAGTTTTGACACTTCATGATTACAGTATGTAGGTCATAGGGATGCAATGCTAGCTATTGTTATTATGACCAATTATTGTTGTTGGTCTACAAAACAATTGATTTCTCCAGATAGAATACCTATAATTTGAAGGCAGCATGTCTATTTCCACTTATTTCCAAGTATCATACATACCAGATAATCATATGTATAATAGAAAAATGGAAGATATTGGGAAAAATTAATCAAATATGGAAAGAGTGACTGTTTGGTGTCTGGAAACAAAGCATAAACTAGAGGAACTAAGAGAAAGAAAATTACAGAAAGGGGTAGAATATAAGATAAAATAAATAGACTTATTAGGATTATGAGGATTAGGAACAATTAGTACCTTTAAAGTATAATTAAATATTTTCTACTTTATATTCATTTTGAGCCATAGAACTTTACCTACTTATCTCAGCACTTCCTTATAATATTATGTCTGATTGTTTTCTCATACCTAATATATAGATTTTGACTTTGCTATAGTCCAAATATACTCTCAACAGCAATTAAAATGTCATTGTCTTTATCATCATTTTTTTTTAATGCAAAGTAGAAACTTCCACTTCACAACTAAAAGTTGAATTTAGAATCTTGACCCATAAGATAATTTGACTAAAGGCAATTATATTCCTTAGTTCTTTTTCTTCTCTAAACAGCCATTACCTTTACTTCTGTTTCACATATGTTCAGCTATTTTATAGTTCCTTTCTTCAGGTCCTCTACTCAGTGTTACCCCCAAATTTTCCTACATTGTAGCAAGATGGCAGGAGGCAGAAGGGAAAGGAATATCTGCAGGAGTCTAATGGGCTGTTTCTCCTTGCTGATGGGCTCCCCACCAGGCTATTTATTGTGCTCATTTTATGTATGTAGGTTGGCATTCTCATCATGGCCTGCTGGTTCAAGTTTCTAGAACTGCATACATTAGAAGGGGCAAAGTTAAGTGTTTGAATTAGCAAGAATAGACATTGGACCACCTCTGATTTAACCATTTTATTTATATTTCAGGAAAATACCTTTAAACTATTTTCGATAGTCCTGTGTAGGAGGATTATGACAATGGCCCAATTTCCCTTGATATTTTTGAACAGTCCTTCAGTAAGTCTATGGAGGTTTATGGTTCTTCATGCTGTAATCTTTTGGAACATTGGTATTATCACAGTTTTCTAGCAGAAGTCACGATTTGTGTGTACCCAAGAAAAAATCTGGAATTTTTCCCAGTTGGTATCTGGGTTGCTTTCTTTTATATTCGCCCATAGTTGAGAAATTCAGAATTAGACTTGGCAGATAAATGAGACGCCTACTGGTTTTTTGTTATTGTTTTTACCAGAATTGATTCGTAGTCTCAGCATTATGTCATAATTGGTGCACTTTTGCATATACATGTACATTAATTAGTATTATGTTTCACTGGAGGTGATTAAAAATAGACTTTTTTGTGCTGTATCATTATTGTCAATATCTGTAGCAGGGATATAGACAGACACTAAGTAGACAATTAGTTTTGACAATGTAATCTAAACATAATGTCATATGTGCTTATTTGAGAGAAAAACATGCATTCTTTGGTAAGAAGCAAAAATGTATGTTAATTAAAATATCTAATTCTTATTCAAATTCAAAACATGAGTAAATCACTGCAAAAGCATGGGTATTAGACACCTCACAAAAAGAGAAAACTTTTTAAAACTTTGCAAATCCAAATCCAAATTTTGTTCTTTATTTGCTCCGTGATTATTTTTCTCACAGTCGTCTTAGATACTTTCACATTTTTCATTTCTATTTTGGCTGTTTGATTTAAATATATATATATATATATATATATATATATATATGTTAAAGTCTGACTAGATTTTATCTTTTCCAACTGAAGTCAAATTTTGTGCCTGGACTTTTAATAATTTAATTTTTATGGTGGTATAATTAGAACTGTATTATGATGGACAAACTGGTACTTGCAACATTTGCCAGACTATGAGATGTATTCTTAGTGGGACAAATAACTTGAAATATCTCAAAGACATTTAGTCACATGTAAGTGTGTGGTGTAAGATCTAGCCATAAAACACTATCATCAGGAATGAAGGTCAAGATTCCTGAGAGAGATGATAATCACATTAACTTAACCTGGAGATTAACTGCAGCATAGCGTTAGCCCTTAGCTATTTCCTGAAATTTTAAAACTGGAATTTGTTTTGAACTTCAGCAGGGATTTGAAATGAGGAAATTAAAAAGATACATTATTAATATATATTATGAAAAGCACATCACAGACCAAAAACTCTGTTAGAGATCGACTTTTATGTGTTAAGTGTGAACCATCAGCAGCATAGAAGATAAAATCAAATTTCTTACCAGCAGTTCATCCCTGAATGACATTGGCATACCTATATCGTGTAGGTAGAGGAAGACATTGTTAGCCCAGAGTTTTTTGTTTGTATACTTGCTCGTTTGTTGTTAATGTGAAATAAAAACATTTATGGAATATTGGTATTATCATACAATGATAATAGATATTCATCTAAATGTTAGCGTGGCGCTATACTTTATTTTACCTTATTTAATATTTATATCAAAATTATGAAATATTTTTTTTTACAGTTTTTCAGGCTAATAAAATTAAGGTTTAGGGAAGTTGCATTCTATCAGAAATGGAGCTCAGGACTGTCTGATTCCATACTCCATGCTTTTTGTTACATATTATCAAGACTACAAATCCTTCTTACCAACAATAGAGAATAAAGCGATGATCACTGTTTCAGTAACTTCCAGTCTTCAAAACAGACACGTGTTCATTAAAACATGAGGCAAAATGACAATCTGATTGGAGAATACAAAGGAACATAAAGATGTTTTCTAATAGGCATGTAGAGAGACATTGTGTGTTCTCTGTAGACTTACAAATATCTTACAACAATCTGCAGATAGACTAATCTAGTTAACAGCCTTTTACATTTACAAGCTACATCATCTTCCTTCAGTGTAACTTGAGGTCATATTTTATCCATCCCCTGGTACCCAACAAATCTGATCCAAGAAATTGTCTTACAATATATTCCCAATAATTTCCTTTCCTTTGTTGATTGTATATAATCTGTGATCTCCTGACCCTTTTCTGTGCTGCTGTTGATAAAAGGAAATAACTGAGAGAAGAGGGAGTGTTGAACCTGTCATGTGAGTACTTTAGTGGTTTAAGTTCTCCAGACTCTTAACTGTAAAGACAAGAGAATGGATCTCCAAGAGAACCACTTCTAGATCAGGACATACAGAAGATGAAATATCTCTCTCTGTTAGGATCTCAGCTTAGACAGTGACTTGTTAATGCGTTAACTAGCTGCTTAACCGAAAGAAAAAAATCATGTGTAATGCTTGACTAGAAATATAGGGCAGCAGACAAAGTTCAACCTATATCTCATCTTTGGTATGGCAAGGATATGTCATTTTCAGATGGGTGAAATGGGTTCAGTGAACTCTGACTGGGATTGAGCTATTATTCTGCCAGTGTCACACCCAAGAGGAAGGACTGTAGGTTAGGGAAACTTGCAGCCAGAGCTACACTAACTTAAATGTGGGGAAGAGCTAGTGAGCTGCGGGCACATTTTCTATGGACTTCCAGGGGACTCTGAAGTAAGCAGCCCTGGATTAAGATGTCATACCAACACTTGAGACTGCTGGCATTTAATACCTTTCCTAGAGTGAATAATGAAAGCCAACAGTTCAGAATAGTTAGGAACAAGCAAAACTATAACAAAACCAAACAAAATTTTTATTTTCTCTTTCCTAACCCCTTCATTTTCTGTGTATACCCCCTCATTTCAGGTGCAATTCATAATGTTTCCTTTCTAATAATGTAGGCTAACAGGTGAAGAATGACATATGAGAGAAAATTAGGGAATATGAAGATTAGAGAAACTATAAAATATTGTAATTGAAATGTCAGAATAAGAAAGCAGAAGGAATAGATCCTAAACATTCATCAAATGTATATTCGTATAAGCTTTTCTGAGTGGAAGAGGTTTTGATCAGTCTGCTGACATAAAGAGTTAATTGAATAAAGTTTATAAAAAGAAACTCAACTAGAATCCTCTCATATTATTTTAAATTTGAAGTATAAAAAAAATATAGGTACTTAAACAGGTAATATTTAAAATGAGAAAATTTGGTCTTGGTTTTTAGAGCTTACCTTTTCTGAACAATTCTCATAATAAAAAGTTATGAGTTCAATAGTAAGTGGAAAATGATTTTAAAATTCCATTGCCAATCACATTCCATTTATAAGTAAGGATAGCAAAGGCTAAGATCCACTTACATAAGATCTTTTGATCTTAAAAATTATCTAGTGATTCTTTATCAGAAAATTATTTATTGAAAAAATTCTTATTGTATAGTGTTTTCAACCACAATGATTGAAAGTTTGCACTATAATGTATGTGTGTCTATATATTTTTCATGCAATAGGAAGACAGGTAATTGAATTGAGAATAGATCAATGTTATCATCAAAGATTCTGGTTTTATTCCACCATTTTACTTTGTTATACTTGGTATTTACTGGTTTGATCTCAGTCTGCTAATTACATAGCTGCAAAAATTGATAGAGAATGAAGACAACTTTCTTGTAGCTATTTCTTAGAAGATGCCTTCCTCAGCGCTCTCTAAAAGATATCCCCTTAATATAATTGAACCTAATTAGGCAAAGCAGCCATCCCTAAAATTTTGACCAGTTTACTTATATTACATATATTTGATGAATAAATATTAGGAATCAATAATAATGTCTAATGTCACCCTCCAGTAACCAAGAGATCAAACCAAAATAATAAATTAAGGAGATTTCATGGCCTCAAATTAGTAGAATGAATTTTAAATAATTATTTAAATTGTGATAATAGAATAGAAATTTCCAGTATTATTCATCAAAAGGAAAAACACAATATAAAGACTTAAGTTTCAGCTCTTATTTCTTGTATCATTCCTGCAACGTTTTCTAACAAATGTAGCTAATATATGGTAAGATAACCACTAAAGTTAATGTAATAAAGGATTTTTACACTAGAGTAATAATTATAATCAAAGAAATTATATATCACAAAAGGAAGTTTTAAAACATAGAATCAGATGATACAAATAGATGATGACAATAAATATTGATTTAATTTTTCTGTTCAATGACATCCATTCTTATTTGGAGTAAAATAAAAGTCCAACAATATATAGTTTATAACAAACAAAGGCAATAATGCAAGCAGGCAAAAATGGTTAAATGAGAAAGATAGAAGAGTTAAGCATTCTATTAGTAGAAAGCAAGTCATAACTGCTAAATTGCTCTTTATTTATCCATGCTCCCAGTCTGGTGGAGTTACGTTACAGCATGCTTCCTGCCCCTCCACCACATGTTATCTTTCTCTCATTGTTATTTGTTTATGTGATAGATTTATATTCCCAAGAGCAATCTGATTAGGAGAAGTTGGGGGAATATGTTTCATGGGTATACTAAATATGATAGCATTTCCTTTACTGCAATTGAAGCAAATATGAAATGTCATATTTTTTGCAACTGCTTATCTATCTCTCCCTTTCCTAAGGTAAGCTAGAAGTAGAGAAGTTTGTATGTGCTAGAAATTCAAGCAGTGAAGGTCTTGGGAATAGATCTAGTTAATATAATTGTCATATACTTTCACAAGTCTTTAAATATTCCAAAGATGGCATTGAAAAAGATAGAGAACTGTTTACTTTTGCTACGAGCATCAGTTCTTGGGATTTAATATGTTTTTTTTTCCTATTTATTAATCATATTTGGCACCTAACTGAATTTACTTTTCTCCTTGGTTTGGATCATGTGTCCACAAATCCATATTTACTAAAGGGGAAAAAATGACAATCGAATGGGACTTGTGGATTCGGGATAAAAAGGAACTGGAGATGGGGGAAGCTCTTACTGGTGCTGAAAATTGCTAAGGTACAATTTCACAAGGCTAAATTTAACCTAATGAAGCACACATGGTATTTTAGTTGTTGAAATTGTGTTGTTTTAAAAATGAGTTTTTAATACCAAGAATAGTTCACATGTGGGAGCTCAGAGAAGAACTATTAGAATGAAAAGAGCTGAAAGATTGAAACCTACTCTAGGTTTCAGTATGACAGTGTCACAAGATAAATTTCAACAAAATATGAAACAGGGATAATATATATGGGACCAAAAAGCTGCAGCTTAGAATATTCTGCAGATACATATTTTTTAATTTTTGAATTCAGTATGCTCATATTTTCGCACTGTATAGTAGAGTAAGTACCAGGAGATAGGGAGAAAAAAATTAAAATATTCAAGTGAGTGAATTTATTTCATTAGGATAAAAAACTGTATATATTACTAGCACAAAGAGGAAAATGTTGCTGTCTTTCATTCTAAGTGAAAGAAAAATACGCAACCTTTCATTAAAGAAAGGAAAAATAAGGATAAGTGATTCACAAACTCAGGACATAATAAAGTCCATGTCTTTAGACAGATATTTGTATACCCATGTTCATAACAACATTGTTTACAAAACTAAAAAGGTAGAAGTATCTATCAGAGAATGTGGTCGATATAGAAAAGGGAATATTAGCTTTAACTAGAGGAAGTTCTGACACATGCTGCAACTTGGATGAATCTTGATACATTATGCAAATGGAATAAACCAGTCTCAAAGGGACAAATACTGTTTGTATCATTCACTTATGTGAGGTACATAGAGTAGTCAAAGTTCTTTGACAGAAGCTTGAATGTTAGTGGCTTGGGCTTTAGTGAGGAGGTAATTGGGGATACTATTTAATGGGTACAGAGTTTCAGTTGAGGAACAATGCAAAGGTTTAGAGATGGATGTTGGTAATGTTTGCATTACAAATACATTTAATGCTACAAAACTGAACACTTAAAATGGTTAAAAGAATATATATATATATACACATATGCATGTACTTGTTCATATATGCATATATATTTTTTATGACAATGAAACAATGAGGACCTCATTTTAGAAACAGTAGAGGTAGGATGAAAATTATCAGCTCAGTGAACTTCTGATTTTAGAGTGTTTTAGTAAATTATACAGGTAATTTGAATATTGATTTCAGTCAAGGTGATATTTCCTTATTCTTCTTTCCACTTATAAATTTGGAATAAATGAAATTATAAAATATCTTATATTTTAAATAGAAATTATTATTCATGAGAAATATTGTCTCTGATCTAGGAGAACTAGGCACATGTTAGTTAAAATTTTTAGTTTTAATTCTTTATAATTAAACTCTGAGAAAAAACAAATTTATTAAAATTGTCCTTACTGTTAGATTGTGAAACTACACAACCTTATTGTATTGTACTGAGGCTGATAAATTGGCATATTTCATCAGTCTCTTTTGAGCATCCAGAACTGTAACTTTTAGTTATATAATTATAATCAAAGTGCATTTTAATAGACATCAAACTCAGATACTCTGCTTGGAGCTTTTTAAAGCATTTAAAACCTTGATGTTCCAGAACTGCATTATCTAAAATCATAACGACTAGCTACATGCTACTATTGAGCTCATAAAATGTGGCTATATCAAATTGAGTTGTGTTGTAAGTATGAAATGCTTATTAGACTTTTCGAGATTTAGTAAAATGTATTCCCTTGTATTTTAAATATTGACTGTATGCTGAAATGCTAATATTTTGGAAATGTTGAATTTCATGCAGTAAATTATTAAAAATAACCTTAGTTATTTCTTTTTGCCTCTTTTAATATATTAAAAAATTTCAGCTTTTATGCACACATTTATATCTTGTATTATTTAAATAACAGCAAGTACTACCCTAGAATGTTTTAAACTAAATATGAATGAGCATGACAATAAGAATGTGTTGCATTCATTAAGCATAGCTATTAATTGTGAGGCAGGACTGGGTTTCAGTATTTTCTTAGAAGCTAAACTGTTATGTGTTTTGTTCCCCAATCACTTTAGAATATTGAGAGTGATTCTTGGGTGCTTCTGTCATTGACTTTTGAGTCAAGTCTTTGAGAATCCTGTTTCCTAGTTTCCAGCCAGTCTCTGCATTTTAGAAGTCATTCATACTTATAATATGCATATATTCTTTCATCTCTAGAAAAAATAAAATAAATAGGACTAAAAGATGTGCAATAATCCAAAGAATTTAACACATCTGTACATTGACTTGCTGTGCACCAGATTTAGTGGATAACAGAAAATCAATGTAACTCTCTCTGTTGTTCAGTTTTATACATGTAGTCTAAAGTAACAAGAATATAATTCTCTTCAGGAAAAAACTGCATGTATTACTTTTAATGTTCCCCACACCCTACCCCTGTATTCCCTAAAACCTGCTACACCATTGATACTGAATTATTACACAAATTTGATTTTATATCTTTCAGGCATGGATTCAAGTTGATTTTATTTGAAAATGTATTAATTTAAAACTTCTGAACAAAATGCATATCGACAAAAAATACAGCGATTTTATGCCTTCCTTACTAATGAACACCTATTAGAAGATCCCAAATATGTTAGAATCTAATTTGGCAAAACTCTTCTTAGATGGGTGAAAATTGAAATATAACCTCTATTTTCATGTAGAGTCATGCCTCATACACTTCACACACTCCTTGGCCTTACTTTCATTTGTGCTTGAAGTCTTCAACTTGATAGTTTGCTCATTCCTTTTGATATGACCTTGAAAACATGGCTTCTATTAATGTTTGAATCAAAATATCAATTATTGAGAATACTTGCCCTGTAGCAGGAAGGCACATGCTTACAGGTGAGGAGTTAATACTGTTATAAATTAAAAACAAGTTAGTTCATACATATTAGACTGTATTAAAATGCACAGCATAAATAATTAAGTCAAAATCCTTAAATTTCCAGATAGAATTTTTTCTAGGATATTCTGATGTTTGTTTTAAAGTAGTTTTGTTATGAACACAGTAACTATGAAGAGAATCTTAGCAGAAAACTCAGCTGATATTTTCTCATTTTGTTATAAAGTTCTTTTTCACCTCTGTTAAAAATAAATACTTTTAGAATCAAATAATTCAAAAATGGCACATGTAACTTTGCAGGTAATTGGAGGATAGCCAGTACAGCAGTTTCAATCCAGAGTTAAGAGGTGCTAGGAGTTGTACCTTAGTAGTCACTGTTTTTGCTCCCTCTGTTTTCAGTTGAGGTCTTTGAGAACTAGGTATGTTTTCTGAGTTATTTCAAGGTCTCCTAAATAATTATATCTGAGTAAAGAACCTGGAGTTCTTGTATCCTAGAGTTGTTATTTGTTTCATGAATTTGGCTTTTTCTGTCAAAATCAAACCTTTGAACTAAAAGCAATCATTCTACCCTCATTAGTTTTCACCTAGGTGAACTTAACAGCTAATGTTTACATTTTACTTGTCCATGTCCTTACTCTCTCGTACTGCATTCATTTCCCCAGATTACATTTAAGCCTTTATGCTAGTCAAAATTTCATGACTCGTCATTCAAGTTCAATGTATTTATATTGTCCTTGAGACTCCTAGAGCACAATCTCTCTCTTTCTCTATTCAATCTTATATTTCTTTTGACTTTTCATAGTTTTATTGAGGGTGATAGCATTTAGTAGCAACACATGGATCTTGAATAGTAGACTCTTCTATAACCATCCCAACTTGCTAACCATTTGCCCTCTTCGTATTGCTAATTATATTTTACTTTTGTGTAAAAATGTATTTGCCCATACTACTATTTTCTAGGTAATACACATTACCTTTTTTAGTGCTAGCATTTTAAGGACTACTTAATAGATAATCTGGTCTCATATGAAGATCACTCACAGAAAACCTGTTGAGTTTAGAAAAAAGAATAATCATTTGCAAAATATGAACCTAGTTTAAAAATGGTGGTTCTGAAAGTTATTCTTATGACAACCGAAGATACTTTAATATTGTTTGGATAATAGATTATGAATTGTTGTCATTTATTTTTGGTGTTAAAATCATATATGACTTTCTAAGATTGTTTTTGCTTCAAGGAGTTGCATGTTTAAGATTGTATAGGTGAGATCATGATATATAACTACTTTAAAATGGACACTAAGGTATTATATACACAAATATATGAAGGCTAAAAATATGTCAAAATATTACAAGTATTGAATTTACTTTTAGGATACATTTTACACAATGTAAAATTTTCATAACACAGTAGGGGTTATTATTCTGAGAAGATGCTCTAAAGCAGTAATACTCACTTTTCCTTACATATTAATTTAATGAATTATTGTGGAAAGCAGGAATTTTTTGATAGAGATGAGAGGATATGTAATATGAGGTATTTTTAAAACTGGTCTTATCTCATCAGTTAATTGGTAGCATAACTGATAATAATTTTTCTAACCTGATATTCCAGTCCTTCATAGTAATCTCCCATGGGACAGAGTAGCAAAAAAATAATAGTCATTAGTCTTAATTCAAGAGGTTTAACGTAGATCTATAGGTCTATAAATTATATTATAGACCAAATTATCCATCAGTTATTTAAAATTAATGATAACTACAATAATATAACTGAAAATTGTCACTTTTTTGTTTATTCATGTTTTTTTTTAATATTTGAGTTGGACACAATAAGAACTGAGCAAAATGTTAAGCAGGCATGATCTCTGTTCTCAAGAAACATAATATAAATGGGATGATAAATGGTGAGAACAGGAAATTATATGATCTGTGAGGTAGAACTCCTGCAGGTAGAGAGAATTAAGCTCTTAAATAGTCAGAGATAGCAAGTTGAAACAGGAGAGGGGAGAGAGGAAGGATGGGGAGGGGAGTGGGTAGGAAGGAGAGTGAAAATTTTTTAACTTAACTGAAAATTTCCAGATCTGTTCAAGTTTTAGGCATAGCTTCTAGGTTCTAGGTCAGGAATTTGTCTCCATCTTTCAGTGCTGGTTTTTCTCTTTAAGAGTGTCATTGTCTTTCTTACTTGTACTAAAGTAGTTCCAGCAGTGATAGAATAATACCTTGCTGTTTACAAACTTTGCAGAAAGAATGCATTGTTTCTAATTGTTCAGGAAAAACCTTAGAGCTCATGATGCTATGTGATGTCTCAGTTTGCTTGCTCATTGCTGCAGCCAATGCTGTGGCTCTGATTGTCTGGTCTAGGATTTAATGTCACCCCTATATTCATGAAATAGGGAGGACTGCTAGACAGCACAGTAAGGGAGTAGGAGCAAAGTGATTCTTAAAGGAAATTGTTATGTTATCAGAAATGGGAGGGCCACTTATGAATACCAAATAGGTAAATATGATTTTATTATTTAGCATAAGATGTGCCAATTACAAGGTACTGTGGGGATGTATAAGAGGGGCTTGTTCCTCCTATAATTAAACCCAACGAGATGCCATGTGAATACAATACCATTAAATTTTAAAGTTTTAACCTTGCAAATTATAGCAATGTAAGTGATATGTACATATTTTTATAAAGCAGAGGGAAATCAACAATTACCCATTTGTGTTTACTATTTCGTTTTTTGGAATTAAATATTTTCATACCTAGTAATGAAGAACTAGTTATTATGTCATTATCTTAACTGCGTTTTAATTTACACATGTCCAATGACTGGATTATCTATCAAGAACTTTAGTATAGGATCTATAGATCTATAACCATAGAGCCAATATATGTACTATAATGCTAGTCAATGAGGCAATACTCTCTCTCTCTCTATGTGTATATATATATATATATGTATATATATATATACATATACTTGTGTATGTATGTACATATAAATATTGTAAAAATCAAAAAGCAATTATGATAAATTCAAACATATGAATTCAGTCATGAAGATACAATGGCTAATAGATTCAAAGAAAGCAAAAGTCATTTGATGCTTTAAAAATAAACCCCAAAACAAAGAAATGAGAAGCAAGGTAAAAATTTAAAAAATGGCATGAGAAATTTACACAAATTGTAATCACTCCTTGTTCACACCTTATACACACCCACGCCAATTAAGTAGTATAGTGATGTTAATATTAGATAAAGGATTAAAACAAAAACATTAATGGGATAAATTCATGTATAGAGAAATCTAACTGATGGCATAATAGATAAGGAAAATAAATCACTGTCTTCTAAAATGTTTGCTCAAATATACCTTGTTCAAGAAGCCTGTATTTTTTCTTGTATTTAAATCACAACCTATTCCCAATCTGCATACTCCAATCTCGCCTTATCAGTTTTATTCTATTTTTTTTTAAATATCACTTGCAACATCTGTTTTATTAATTTTATTTTCTGTCTTCGTTTTATGAGTAAAGATGTCAAAAATATTTATGAAAACGGAAACTTTTGTGCAAATACTGGGAAATAAACATTTATATGTTTTTACAGATATATAAATATACAAGTGTATAAAAATGGGAGGAAGAAGATTTACTCCAGTTTTAGGATTACAGTAGGATTTCTAGGCAGGAAGAAAGGAATGTATATGCAGATTTAGTGACTGTGTAATTTTGTGTTGATTTTTATAAATGGACCTACAAAATATTTTAACATTTCTTAATTCTATGTGGTGGGTGAATTGAATTTAAAACAAAGGTGTTAGTGATTTTGTTCTCTAAACTTCTGTATATTTGAAATATTTCTAATTTCTGATTTGTAAAACTTCAGTTCAACATTGTTTTATAACATATTAAGAGTCTTAAAAATAAATATTTAAAAAATACTTAGAAAAATTACCATATAATAAAAATAATGTTTTTTAAAATATCGACATAATAAGTTGGAAGAAGCCAAGAACAAACCAGTCATCTTTTTAACAGTGACTAGATTTTTGGAGGTCTACCAGTTTAAATGCTATGCCCCAATAAACCTACTGATTGCAATTAATATTTGTGGAAAGAAATGATTGCATCTGAAAAATCAATTACAGAAGACATTGAGAAAGGCAAGAAAGATTTGGAGAAAAAATTATTCTTTTAAATTAGATCTCAGTTACAATGGTGGCAGTTATCTTGCAAATTGGAAATTAAATGAAGTATAGAAACAATTATAGTAATCTGAATAGTGTTTAATATAATAAAATAGCAAACACTTAAATTTAGAAGGCTCATACATTAGGGACAAAATCCCACACTTGGAGTACAATTCTAACAGTATATGTATACACTTTTAGTACAAACCATGTCTGGATAGCTTTATGCTTCAGGTAGGCACTATTAATCATCTTCATAAAAACTCAAGCACTAATTACACAAAACATTTGAGTGATACTTTAAAAGGCATATAATCTTCTCTGATTTCTAAAAGTTGACTTTCTTAATGAGGCTCAGAAATTGAGAGCATCCAAATCACGATCAGAACATCCACGAAACAACTAAGAAGGAGATGCCATATTTGAGCATAACAATAGAGAAATGAGCAGGGAGAAAGGCAGGCATGATTTCTTGGGAAAGTAGTGGTGAAGTGACTATTCCCAATAAAGAGGATGAGGTGTCCCCTTTCAATAATTCTGTCCTTTCTGAATCTAAGAAGTTTCACGTGACATATTTTATCTTATAGAACACATTTCCAATGGGCTACTGCTAGAATGGCTGACTTTTTTAAATATACTCTAATATGTATGCAGAATGACCAATGCACCTTTTTCCTCTAGGAAATCTATGCTTTTCTGCCTCCTGTCTCTTCATTTCCAGTTTTCTCTTTCCTTTAAAATGTATTTGCATACTCGAGGCTTGCTATGTACAGCTTTTTCTAAGAAGAGTATCAGTGATTTTGTCTCATGACTTTCTGTGTTTGTACATTTTCCTATTCCTGTGTTAATAAGAATATTAGTGCTCTTGCTGAAAGAACTTTTTCCTTTAGATTTGATTTATATAGTCTTAATTGATGAATTCAAGAAATTTCATTTAAGGTGGAACTAGTTTCCCAGCGAATTTCTTTTTATTAGATCTGTGATATGTTCCCATAGAGGAAGCTTGTCTAGTGGATTGAATTTAAAGTACTTGAATAGAAAAAGTATCAAGACACAGTACAATACTGTACAGTCTGTTTCTTTTCCTTAAAGCCATTTGCAAATGGATGAGGTATCTATCTTCAGTAATCTAAAGTCTTATAACAATACATTTGCAAAACATATCTGATTGCTCAACACATTTTTTATTTATTTGACAACGTTCACCTTCTGACTTGAGTCTACAAGTCTATTTTTATTGTAAATATGAAGATATGTCAAGCTGTCAGTGTTGTCATTTGTAGAAACATTAGAATAATAGGTTGATTTTTGCCAAAAGCATATAAATAGGTATATTACTGTCTAGGTTCTTAAAATGTGACTTTCGTTGTCCCTGTCCCTCTCAGTGGCTTCCAAAGGTATTGTCTCTTTCCTTTCCACTTCTGTGATGACCGTGTTAGTGAAATTGATGGCTATTCTTAATTCTCATGAAGCACTATGCAACTTACATCCATTATTTATTTAATTTTATTGCATCCTTTTAAAATTAACACCATTTTTATTACAGACAATACAATTAAAACTCAGAGATATTAAATAATTGACAAATATCACACAGCTAGCAAAAGCAAAAATAAGCATTTAAGCATGTTGTTTGACCAGAATCCTATCTATCCCCATTTGAGATATCAACTAAGCTTCCTGAACTTTTGCGTGACTGGAACAGTAATTATTGAGACCCAAAGCTAAATACTCTTATTTTGTTACTGAGCTAACTCTTACTAAGACTCTCAAAGTGGATCATTAATGTGTTCTCCTTAAATTATTCTTAATAGGTTAAATATTTGGTTTAAAGTAAAACCATAAAAAGGCAATAATATGGAAAATCTCATTCCCATCACAAAGAGGGACTGTCCTGATTGATTCATCTCTTTCCTTAACTCTGGTTCTCTACTAGTAATTGTTTTATAAGTTTCTTATTTACTTTTCCTGTGTTTCTTTCTATAAATGGAAACAAAATCCAGTATATATCATTATCCTTCTTAAAATGCCTCTAAGATATATGTGTGTGTATATATGTATATATATATATGCTTTTTTACATGGACTATTTCCAAAGCAGAATATAGGGACCTTTCTCATTATTTCTTTATATAGCTACATTGTATTGTATTTTTCATTCCCTAATGACATTTCCTTCTAAACTTTTCTTTGTTCAACAAAGATATACATACATACATACATACATATATATGTATGTATGTGTGTGCATGTATATATACTATAATTGGGTAGTATCCTTTCACTAATAGTACTTATCAAATGCATTTCATATTTATTTATAATTACATATAGAGAAAGTAAAATAGATATCTCAAAGATAGAGTAGGGTGATTAAAAGAAACAGTTACTGAGAAACTAAGAAGTTAATTGAAAAATTAGAGACTAGAATTATTTTAATGATAACTATAGGAGACAACAAACAAAATAAAACAAAAACAAAAATTTTAACTTGGCCATTAGAATCAAAGAGACCTGGATTTTCAGGTCTTCTCTGCTACTTACTGGATCTAGGAACCATAGATATGTTGTTTAATATTTCTAATCTCCATTTACCTCCTTAGTAAAATAGGGGAAATGACATATACCTCAGAAGATTATTATAACGATGTGGGAGATCATTAAAAAAATGTAAAGAGTAGTTGGCATATAGTAGTAGTCACAATCAGTCTGTTTTCTTTCTCAATATTGTATTGTTCAAATTAATATTACAAACCTATATTATCTGATGTTCCACCTTCTTCAATGAATGATTTAAGAAGAAAATGTTCTTCTTGGTGTATGCTATTGTGGTTTTCTTTGAACTAGCATGTGTCTCTTCTGTTGGGTCTCATTCTTTTTCTCTGCTAGGCTTCCAATGATTTTTATAAGAAGCATCTTAATGATCAAGGACACCCACTGTTTTTAATCAGAGCTGCAGAACTGCATGTAGCTTGAAAAGCATTCAAGGGTATCTATACTACAAGGTTGAATGCTAATTGGATTTGGGGATTAGAGTGGCATGAATAAAATGCAGTACTCCCTCATTCTCATATCTGGTGACTGTTAGGACATTTTGCTCTGGAAAGGCAAAGCAAATGATAGGTCTGAAAAAAGGTAAATGACTATAAAGCTATCCATCATCAATCTGTCAAGGCTTCCTGCCATTTGTAAGCATATCCATTCCTAGAATAGTGGTAACAACCCCACCCACCTGGTTGGTTATTTTAAGTAATAGGGCACTGAAAGCTGTCAGAATATTTTTTAGATATTTTTAACTGGTTAGATGCCCTCTGATCTGTGATCCATCTTACTGTTCACTTTTTAACTCCTTGGAATATTTTACAAAGGAATAGCCAACAAGAAGACAGATGCTCTCATATTTAATTTCTAGTTGGAAGCCATTAGATATTTTATTTTAAAGCTGAAATCAACTTCTCAAGCTTTCAGAGGACTTATTTTTTAATACTTATTTAAAATATATTTACTAATATCAACAAAACAAAACTGATGATTCTACTTCTGTTTGTTTCTCTTCAAGGACAGGTTTATACCTTCTTAGGTCTTGGTGTTAGTCTCTCACCCTGCTGCTGCCATAATCATGGGCGAAGGTAGTTTTTTTAAATTCACTTTTGGATATTTTTACTCACGTGCACCAGCTACTCTAATAGTAGCATAACATATGAATAAAACAATATAACAAATCACATTTAGAAAGCCAGTAGATCATTTGCTACTTTATTGCCTCTACTAACTTTATACCAGGAGAAGACTTGGGTTTTCACTGAATCTTTATCTCATTAAGTTTAAATAACTAAAGGATAGCATGAACTACATAAAAGAGTTTATATGACCATTAAGAGATATGTAAACCATTCTGCAAAGATATATAACAGCATATCATTTTAACTTATTTAAAATATTGAATTTAAATTTCCATTACATTAAAGAGTTCTCTCTAGACCATTTTAAGTCAATTTACTCCTACCACCACTAGCTTCTGGCAACCACTGAGTTGATTTTTGTCATTTCAATTCTGTCGTTTCAAGAATGTCATAAAAATCAAATCATGTAGTATATTTTTATTCTGGTTTTGTTGTTTTCTTTTATCCGAATGTGTTCTTATTGCTACTATGTCTCCTATTATATTCCATCATATTGGCTACCACAATTCGTTTAACAATTTACCTATTGAATTGTTATTTCCCAACAATTATGCATGATGCTGCTTTGAACATTTGAGTACAAGTGTTTGTATTAATACATATTTTTATTTCTTTTGGTAAATAACTAAATGAATGTAGAGGAAATGTTTAAGGCAATTATTAATAGGGAAGATAAAGGGATTTAAAAGGTGATAAGTTTTATACATTTCACTTACTGGAGAAATAGTGGTTTCACTTACTGGTGAAATAGAATAGTATATTATCAGTATACTGATAATAGATGATGATAGTTTGTATAATAGAAAATGGTAAAGATAAATCAAAAAGTATTTTTAAAAATTTCCATGTAACCCAGGAGATGCAAAAAAAAAAAAGTTAAATAAAAGCAGAAAACAAACAGAAAATAAAGCAAACAAAATACAGATTTAAGCTCTAATACATCAATAATTGCATTAATAGCTAGTCTAAGTTAATCAGTTAGAAATCATACAGTGGCAGAGTGGATTAAAAACCATGACCAACTATTTGTTGTCCATAGAAACTCAGTTGAAATATAAGAACGTAGACAGATTGAAAATAAAGGTAGGGGAAAGACATATCATGAAGACATTAATAAAAATAAAATAGGAATGGAAAAATTAAAATCAGAGAATATGGATTTTGGAATGAAAAATATTTCCAGAAATAGGGACAATGTGTAATTATATAAAGGTCAATCTTATCTTTATACCAAATAATAGAGCTTCAAAATATATAAAAACAAAAATTGCACAACTGAAAGTAGTAATGTTCCCAGACCCAATTCTGGCAGCTTACTGCCCAAAACCAATACTGGAGATGACGAATATTGGTGGAAACTAAGTAGGTTTATTATCTATAGGTGCCAAAGGATGAAGTGGACACCTGCTCTGTCTGGGTTTCACTTCTAGCTTGTCAGGGTTACAGAGATTATATAAACATGTAGAGTAGGCGACATGGAGGAAGGTGAGCTATTTGGGGATTTCCAGTCCTTGATGATGGCAGATGCTGTGACAGCAACAGAGGATCTTGGCTTATCAGGCCAATCACAAGTATTCATTATTGTAATGGAGAATTGGTTCCATCCAATATCTCTGTTCTCCCAGCCAAGTTTATCTGTATTTAGACAACATGTTAATTAAATGTCAAAGATATCTCAGTATACGATTGATTAATTGATTTTGTTGAATGGCTGAGTGCACTGGATTCCACTTTATTTCCTGGTTACAGTAATGCAGAAATCCATGATTAGAGACCTTAAGACCCCTCTCAATAATTTAGAGAACAACTGAGGATCACGCTGAGAGATGGTTTTCTTTTCCCTTTTCCAACAATGTCCTGATGTAACTTGTTACTCAGTACAATATGTGCAGGGACCAGAGGCATAACTTCAGTCTCCTGCTCTAGCCTCATTCTTAGCCATCAACATTTGCCTGATCTATACATTTCAAGGCAAGGATTTATATTTATATGTGTGTTCCTGGAAAATTTTCTGACCTTTGCTCCCTCTGAAGTTTGAAGCACAGGACATAGCTGTGCAATTGCTCAGAAATGTCATTTCCAGCAACAACAGCAACAAAGGAAAAATAGCTCCCACAAATGATCTTCTGCCAGTCCAAAAACTATTTTGTAAATAGTCTTTAAAATGTGATAAAGCTTTCTTTTATCCATAGATCTTTCGATGTTCCAAAAAAGAAAGCTTCCTTTCATATCTCTACATTACACTTTTCAAAAAAATCGGATAAAATTGAGTTATCCTAAATTTTAGAATGTGAAATAAATGTTTAACTCAACCTGCTGTTTTGGAAATAACTTTATTCATGACTTTTGAATGTAAAATGGCTGTATATTTTGAGATTATGATTCAATATTTGATTTTCTATTTCAGAATTTTGACTTGGCAGGGCAGGCTTAAGACTCTTTGTGTCTGACTCTTTCTGTTATTTTCTTGTTCGCACATGTTTTTGATACAAGTAGACTTTGTTTTCAAATTCAATTCAAGAAGACCTCTGTCCTCTTTCTCCTCTTTTGCTGACAAAAATATAGCAGTGCATGAATTTAATATCATTTAATTGTGAATTAAAATAAGATTTATGCCACATATATATGATGTATATGATTACATATATTATGCCATCATTATGATTTTGTGATCTCATATATATGGTTTTATGAACTAGATAGGAATAAATATTGATAGCTAAATGCTTTACTTAACAATACATCAAACGATAAAGCAAGATTTTAGAAAAGTAAAACTGAAGTAATTTCCTAGAGTTAGTAAATTTTCCAATCATCTTATACTCTCTCAAGATAATGATAAGATAGTTGAGAACAATTTTAAATGCCAATTAGATGTTTCTAAATCTTTATATTTTTTAGATCGAATTGCTTTTGCTTTAGTATTTTTCTGAGACTTCACAAGTCCTATGACAAAAAGTACAAACTGCTAAGTAGAAATAAAAATATAGATGAAAATCACTCATAATATTTAGCTGACTTTTTTTTCTTCCCATAGAAAGTACATTGTTACCTCCGTCTTTCTGTGCATAGGGATATAGGACATGTTAATTGATACAAACAGAATCTTTGTTTGATAGTATACACTATTAAAACAATGAAAATCTTTTTAGCAGTGTGACACTGGCTATACTGAAAAGTCTTTCAGCAACAAACATACAGTAGAATATATTATTGATCTCACACTAAGTATGGACTTTTTCCAAAGACCAAAAAAGATACAAAGTAGCTGACATAAAAAGGCACACAAAAGTCAGTTTGTCCTGGAGAAAAGACTAATACCAGAAAGCTAAACCAATCTTCAGGATATAAATAATGATAATTTCTTGTGATGACTGAATTAATTTAAACATACATAAAATCCTAATTTAAAATAGCACATAATTTGGAAAAGAGGGGAAAATGGTTAAGTTTTTTCTTTTTTTTGGAGGGGGGAAGGGAGGTATGAGAGGGAAAAACACTGTTTATTTGTTTCATTTTGGTTCTCCCCCATCCCTAGTCAGGGCCCCATGTGGCAAAATCAAGTCCTTAGGCTTCACATAATCCACACCCCAGCCACCTTAGTTGTCAAAGCCACAGGTCACACCTAGGTTCAGATACTATTTTTTAAAATTAATCATTACTAATAGAAGTTTATATAGTCTTTTCTCTAGTATATTTTCTCAAATAATAGATTCTAAAATGCAACATGCAAAGCTAGAGTGAGAAAAAGAACGTTGACTAAGAGGAAAATCAAATGATAGTAATCATTGGAAAAAATTCTAACCATTACATTTTCCAAAACAGATATGCAAAGAAATTTTCCAACTCAATGTAATTAATGCTATATGCAATAACACATTATGTTGAAAAAAAGAGATATTAGAAGCATTTATTAAACTTAAGGTAAATTAGATTACAACTTATTAATACATCAGGTAATCAAGAAAATTTATTCAATTTGATTAAAGATTTTTAATCAAAAAGCATGGTCAGTATATTTTCCTTGTCATACCACTATAACTATTCTATCTAAAATTAGGATCTTAGCAAGGAATTGAGTTCCACAGTCACTACTTCTATTCAATGATATAATGGAAACTTTTTCATTGCAATAAGAAAAGAGACAAAAGACGTATGAATTGGAAAGAACTAATTAATATTCCCTGGATGATATGTCTATTTTCTAAATTTAAAGATTTATTGACACATTTTGACATTTAATAATTCAAATAACCAGGTTTCTAGATATAAGATCAATATAAAAAATTTTATATTCCAAGCTAACTAGAAAATGTAATCCAAAAGAAAAAGATATGTTTCAATTGGGAACAAATATGTACTGTACCTAAAAAGTATATAACAAAATACGTATTTAAAATATAATGAAAAAAATTATAAAACTCTAGAAACATTTAATAAAGCTAACATAAATAAAAGGAATATTCATGTTTGTGACTATAAAAGCCCATTATTTAAAAATAAGTTATTCTCTAAAAATTTATCTGTAGGTTTAATTATTATAGTGAAAATCTTAGTGAGTTTTTTTTAAAAGCAATAGCAAAGTGCTTCTAAGTTTAAACAAAAGATCCAAAGTATCAAATTCTCTTTTGAAAGAGAAGAAAAAGATGGAATGGGTATATACTATGAGATGTTACCACTTTTTTTTTATAAAATTGTGTTAAGTAAGGTAAAGTGAAATTAGCAGAGGAATAAGCAACTAAAGTAATTAAGAGCCAAGAATAGTCTTGGACATGTAGATAAGATCGACTATATAATTGGAATTATTAATCAATGTGGAAAGAGAAAAAAATCAATATATTGTTCTAATTAATGGAATCTTCATAGAAAAGTGAAACAAATTGGATTCCTGTTTCTTAGAGTCAAAGGAAAGAAATCCATTTTATATGTTAGGGTGGGCTAAGATACTCAAATGGAGGCCAAAAATAAGACAATTGAATTTTAAACAGTTACATCCTTCCCTCACAAAGATAGTCAAGTGGGGAATATTCCAGGTCGGTGGATGATTCTACAATATAGGGCGATTTACAGACTCAGATTACTTTTATCCTGTGCCCCTGCCTTTTCATACACTCTAGACTGAGTCTGTTTCATTTTCCAGCTGACAAAAAGCAGAGAAGAGAAGGATTAAGAAGGCACACCACCAATTATGTGTCCTCATGTAGAATTAACACCAATCACTTCCTTTTGTTTTATGACTTATTTTTGCACCTAACTTTGGTCCTATGACCCCTGTAACACTAACTATAATTAAAGAATCACCATTGCTGAATACAATGTAGAAGTTAAGAAAAGCTGAGAAAGTGGGCAGTGAAGTAAAGAGAGTATACATCTAATAATTTGCCAGACTGTAGAGAGCAGGCACTAGAGAATGAAATAGAAGGACCAGAAAATAAAGTGTTTTATTAAAATATTTATAACTATAAAATATCATTTGGAAGAAATAAAAAGCAGTAACAAAATCAGTAGAATTTGAAGATCTCTGTGTATATATGTGGAGGAAGGTCTATATATATATATATTATATATGCAAAAATAACGTTTCTCTTTTATAATAGGAAATTGTGACAAGAAAATAGATGGCAAATATAATGTAAATCACCAAAATAGCTAATCCTGGGATTTGTGGAAGCCTTTGCTTTTTATTATATACCTTTTGTTTAAATATGGTTTTAATATTTGAACAAATTACTCTAACTTTAACCTTTAACTTTATTATCCTTAAATGATTATTATAATCATAATACTTTTATATTTTAAAATAGATTCATGATTAAAACAGCAGCTGTGACTGATTAAAGATGACAGATCTTTCAAAAAATGTCCCTTTGCTTATTTAAATAATTGTCATAAAAATAAGAACAAATTTTTTCTTCCACTAAATAATACCTATTATACTTAAGATTCACAAAAATAAACAAATACATGAATTTATAATGCTAACCTATCTATTTAAGAATGAACGTTAAAAATCAAGTCTTTCTTCAGCTCTTTCTTTTTGCTGAAGACAAGATACATTAAAGCAATCCTTCTGTAGTTGATTGAAATTTTGGATTAAAAAACATTGCAATTCAATTAAATTTTTTCTCTTTAGTTTTTCAAATCAGGCAGCTGCACGAATGGTTTTATATGCAAAGGTTTTTAGAGTAATTAGAAATGGAAAATAAATTTATATTTTATTTTCATTAATCTGATGAAATGCATTTTGCTTAATGAGCTGTCTCGTATTCACTTAAAAATAGATTTTTAATATGACCCGTATGTGTAGCAAATAAGCATGACTTTTATGAAAAGTACTTTATGTACTAGGTGCAATGGAAGAAATTAAGAAAATAATTCATGGCCATTTCTTTAACAGAACTTGCAATATAGCATACTTATAGTGTTTTACAACTGAAAAAGTCTTAAAAATTCACAATGTATCACCTCTATTTTCAGATTTAAAAAATTATGTCCAATGAGTATATTTGTCTTACTAGTACAGATCTATCTCTGAATCTTGTACTCTTTCTAATTCAGACCAGTTTTCTTCTCTGAGCTCTTTACCTTGATAATCTTTAAGAGCTTGTTACTCAATAGTCACTAGACTGCATGGCAGTAAAAATAGAATTTACTAGTAATACTGGTGTTTACATTATTCGCAGCCACAGGAAATCTGAATTAGCATGTTCTTTTGACTTGAGAATATGATTATTGTTGATAGAATGCAAATAGATTTGCATCCTACCTTAATTATGTGCAGATTCTATATATAGTAACAAACACTTCCCTCTTATGACAAATTAAATCAGTTCAAAGAAACTAAAGAGAAATTTTGTGTAATATAACAAGAAAAGTCTCAAAATACATGAAAGTTTTGACCTAATTCATGTTATCTTAGCTATTTATTCTAAGGATAGAATCAAATATCTTCAAAGATGTATGTATGTGATATTTATAATACATGTAATATTACAGAAAGTTTAATAGCAATTTAAATGCTCAAATATGAGACTAGTATCACAAAGTATGGTATAGTCACACAAAGAAACATTGAGCTAATGGTAATTATAGCACGGATATATACTTATTAACGTGAAAATCTGTATACATGTAAAGTGGAAAAACAGCTTGAAAATGTCATGCTATCTCTAATCTCATTTATCATAATTTCTAACCTCAGTTTTAAAAATGTATTTTTATTTACACATATTGAAAGTATTCCAGAAAGATATCTCTATAATGATAATGCAGTCATTTCCAGGTAGAGAAATTGTGGATAGCTATAACTTTATATAGTTAAGTCTTTCTTGGTTTTTAAACAGACATTATTAGCTATATAATTGTTTAAAAAAAACCAAACAACACAATGATCTTACTAATTAACACAAAAATCTCTCTGATCTAACAGCAAAGGGACACATGCCACTTACTATGATGTCAGTCTGGACAGTAAGAGCCAAGGCGTGTAAAGCAATCTGTGATAGGAAGATGTAGGCAAGGGATGAGAAAAAACTGGAGAATTCTGAGACAATAGCAAATAATCTTTTAAGATTTCTTCAATTTAGATAAATTTGCTGCCAATTTCATTTAGTTAACCATCTGTCTTTATTAATTCAGATTTTGTTAGAAAAATCCAGTAATTTGGAGGATATTATTACATATGATTATATAGATTCTTAAATTAAAAAAAATGATTGATATTTAATTCTAATCCATTTAAGGTTTAAATATTTGCAAAAGGTCAATTGGTAAAGTCTTTAATGTAATAACCTCATTAAAGCAACATTCAAGAAAAGCAAAATCACGCCAATGCAAGTAAGAGCCAGAATCAAATAAGGCAGCTAATTTATACGAACAATGAAGTGGAATTAATTCCTTTTTGTTATTTACTATATTCTATATTCCTATATTCTAGTAACTCCAGCCACTTTTCAGTCTGAAATTGACATGCTCTTATCATGACACTAGATATGACATGACACTAGGCTGCAGTGCAAAAGTATATCCCACAGATGTAGGCCAGTTTAACTATTTTAGTAATGGTTCATTTATACCTCCTGGTGACTCCTCATTTGCCCACTGTAAAAACCCTCCCCATAACCCTTTTTTCAGAAAATTTTCTGTAGTAGAGATAGTTTGATTATGTCTTTCTCTACCCATCATTATTGACTACATTCCTCATTATATACCTGAGGGCCCCTAATTTAGAGTATCTGATATTAGGGGTGATACTCTTGAAGTTTATTTGTACCATCTAATCTCTTTGGTTAAATTCCAGTTATGGTCTTGATGTTGGTTACTTTCATGGTCTCTTTTTCTTTACCTTTACCTTATTTCTTATTCTTTAGGTTATACTTTGAATTCACTGGTTGTATACATTCTACTTTTATTGAATTAATGTAATGCATGCATCTCTTGGTATCTGAGTTTAATTCATTGTTGAAATGTGTTGATTATTGATTTTTTAATAGTAGGAACATGAACGCCATTTATTTTTAATAAGAAAAATAAATATGCATTCCCAACCTTTAAAAACACTCATTCTTCCAAGTGATAATAAATATTCAAATACTGATACAAGATCCAACAGACTTCTGCATATTGAAAACACTAAAGTACCAATTACTAAATCATTTAGCACTTAATTACTTAGCATTTTATAAGCTTATTAGTGCATATATGTGTGTATTATACAATGATACTGCCATGTAAAGTCTTAGATACAAGTTATCTTTTCCTTTTAGTAGAAATAAATTTAAAATGAATGTTAAAGAGTCAATAAAAATATCCTTTAAAGAAATCAACAAAGAGAGAAAGTAACTTTAAACATTAAACCCTTGAAGACCTCCTTATCACAGTCTGATGATGCTGAGAAAGGGCAACAGAGTAGTCAATGCTGCTACTTGATAAAGGGGAAGGAGGAGCAGGAGGATGCTGGGAATGGGTGAGGACTGTAGGAAGTAGATATTTGAGCTTGTCATGTCCAAGGCCATATCCAAAGAATCAACGAACACTTTTCTCTTACTTGCTCTTTGACTTAGGAAATGTGTGACTATGAACTAGTGCTATAAACAACAAGAGGAGACTTAAAACTCAAATTCCACATGTTTCCATTCTCTTTGCTTGTGTGGTACAACTGGTAATAGTATGAGAAGATACGGTGTTCATATTTGCATCGTGATTGCGTACATTTATCAAATTATTTTTATCTGCATGATTTAAATCTTATTTAAAGTCTTACATCTAGTTATGCTTTTTCTTCTTCTAATTTATATGAACAATGAAGTGTAATTAATTCCTTTTTGTTATTTACTATGTTATATGAGGTTCTTGAGCGTTTTCTGTAGTAGATCTAAGGATGCCTGTTTGGTTAGCATTTATCATAAAACTTTGAAGTTTAGCCAAAAGTTATATAATGATGTCCTCTATCCATACTTCATTTGCTCTTAGGCATGAGATATATTTTATCTTTCACGTGATCATTTTGAGGACCATTTTATAAATCTTTACTCAGAGCAAAGTTATCTGTATGAGCACTCCATCTGTATTACCAACAGCATGTAATGTGCCTTCAAGATAGCCGGTACCTCTTGGTTGCAATAATAAATGTTATTGGATGACATAAAGATAACCTATATATTATCTCATAATTAATAATCCTAGAAAGATGCCCTAGTGATATCAAAAGAAATATTTGCAAAATTTTCCCTTTTCTGGAATTTTTGAAATTCTCATGAATGACAGCAGAAAAGTTTATATTTGAACTTCGACTACTTCCTCATCCTTTAGGAATCATACTTCAAATTTATTAAAACAGTGATGTTGAAGCCAGGATATCCCTGGAAATCTCCCAGGCAGTGTCCAAGCACAGTGGGGAGAGGGGATAAATTCAAATTTCAATGAGAATTTTTCCAATGGACCATGTTTGCTTAGTAGCTCCTCATTAACCTGGCAGAAATGTTCTTAGAGCTGTACCATATCTGAGACCTTATTACCCCAACCTCTCCTTCTTGTTACCTTTTAGCAGTCTTAGGCTGAAGGTTCTTACTCCCTTCTCCTCTTTTAGCTCCCCTTTATCCTTCACAGATGTTTCTTCAGTCTCTTACATGTCCTTCTTAGAGGACCTAAACTAACATGCAATTTAAGAAAAAAGCAAACTTTACAAAATTTCATTCAGGTACCTGAATATCTTAGAGAAATGACTCAAAGTTTTAGCTGAATATCATTATTAAAATTTCTGCCCAAATCATTTATCCTGGGTTGAATAGTGCCCTCCCAAAAAGTATGTCCAAACCCTTAACCCTAGAACTTTTGAAGATTCCCCTATTTAGGAAAATAACCTGTGCACCTATAAGTAAGAATCTCAGAATGAATTCATTCTTGATTTTGGGAAGGCTCTAAATTCTATGACCAGCGTCCTTATAAAAAAGAAGAAAAACGCACAGAGAAATATCAGAGAAGGCCACGTTTAGTGTGATGAGTTGACATGGAAGAATTGTCAATGATTTGCAGAGGCTAAGGGAACATGAACCATATTCTTTCTTGGAGTCTCCAGAAGGAACTAATCCTGAGGGTACCTGGATTTCTGACCTTTGGTCTCCAGAACTATGAGAAAATAAATAACTATTGTTTTGAACCTCCAAGCTTATTGTAATTTTTAACAACAGCCCTAAGACACTGACAAGCAGTATTTACATTTGAAAGTTTTTATGTTCCTGACTTTTTAAAATGTGACTGAGAAATCTCCTCTATAGTAGAAACATAGTGATGAATGGACTCCTAAAAATCACTGGGAAAGTAAATGCAACCTCCCTGACTTGTAAAATGTGCACACTGCATAGTACGTAAATCTCTCAAACCATCTTACATTGTTTCTAAACTTCTTTGTAAAATCATCACCTTTATTTATTTCCTTCTTTTTAAGATTTTCAAGCACAGTTGAAGGAGGTGGGATTAACATTGATTCTTTTAGGTGAATGAGTGAAATAGTCTAAGATGTAACAGAACAGCTTATACATTGGGCTAGCATTTTAACTGGTATTTGATGTGATAGCAAATTATGGCCAAAGTCTGTTGGAAGTTGTTATAGCAAATGTTGCAGTGTAAGAATGTAGATTGTGAGAGATACTATTTAATAAGTGACAATGCCATAGATTTTTCCCTTTGAACTTGGCACAATAGGGTTTTCAGAAGAACCAAGGGGAAATTCCATATAGCGTAGTGTTTCATCTTAGACACCTTCTCACCCTATGTGATTAACTTGTCATGGGTTGTAGGCAAAGTTCTGTTTAAAATTGTCAGTTTAATCTTTTAAGGCAACTTACTGAAAGCTGATCGCTTTTCAGAGTAATAATTCTAAATACATATTTTTTCAAATGTTATAATAGTACTAATGTTGCTAGAGGTTCTAATATCATTGAAGAATTTGATATGACAGAAAAAATACTTTTTTTTGGAACTGGAATTATTGCTTGCTCCTTTTGTATGTTTCTCTGGTAGTGGGATTAAAAATTTCCAAATTTCTAAATCTGAATTTGTAGTTTAGAAGAAGATTGCAATTAAGGGAATGAAGAACTAAATATGAGAATAGTAGGTGAGAACTATTTAGGGGTATAGGACAGGTATCTGGAGATATGTGTTATCATTAAAACAATGCTGTGACTGAAAGAGTGCTTAAATATTATTTCTCCTAACTTCATCATCATTAGAGGGAGAAAATAAAGGTCCACATTATGGGACAACTATCCTATTAACCATCTAAGAGTCAAGTCTGGAAACAAATCTCTCAACTACTTTTAAGGATTTCCAGCCAGAAAATCCCAACAGAAACACAAGTTAGTATTATTACCATCATTTAACAATAACTATGCTATCACCATAAGGAGTGAATGATGGTTAAGCTGCACTTATCAATCTAAAATCTAGTATATAATTGACGATTAGGCTCTTTAGGTTAGGATTCTCCATGATATTTTTGGAAGGAACTGCTTAAACAATGTTGCAAAATGATCAGTTCTTGCAGCAAGAAAATAAAATGATAGAAATAAATGAGCAGAATTTAAACCAAAGGGACAGGAAAACATATGTAGCTTTCTCCCTAAACTTCTTATCTCCTCTCACTCCATAGCACTGAATAGTCAAATCACAACCCTAGTTTATATTACTCCACCTACTTTATTGTTGACAGGCCTTCAACGTGACCTAGGAATCATACACATTTCCTTTGTCTATTTGCTTTTGTTATCTCCTGGATGACACTTTAATACCTCAATAATCGCAAGAGAATTTTGTATGCACTAACCAATTACTTCTCCCCAGCATGTAAACCTATATATTTCATCTTCCTGCTTAGATGAACTGTGCATGCTCTAATCCTAAACCAGACCTACTGAGAACAAGCTTGCAATTTTTGGAGGGGACCTATTCACGGACACTATTCTAGTAGTTATCTCTTCTTTTTTTGTTTATTTTCCAGTTTTCCCTTTCCACTGAATTGTTTCCAGTAGCATTGTTTTCTTTTTCTTCTCTTAAAAATATCATCTTGAGTTCAGCTCCTAGTGGACTTTTCAAATTATTTGCTTCCATTGTAGCAAATCAGTTTGAATGAGTTACTTGTATCTGCTGACTCCCATTTCTTCTACCTTATTTTCTCTTAACAGACTCTGATAGTGCTTTGATCCCAGCAACTAAACAGAACAGTTCTTGACAGGAACACAAATAACTTTTTTCTTGTTAGATCCAATGATCAGTTTCTGCTCTTTATCTTACTTGACATCATATGACACTTTGTTTCTCCTGACTTTCTTGCTATCTCAGTAGATATTAATTCTTAGTCTCCTTTTAGGTTTCTCTTCTTTGCCGGGCATTTGAGCTTCAAGTGCTGCAAGTCTCAGTCTTCAGGAACTTTTCTATTTATGTTCACTCTTCCTGTGATATGATCTTGTTATATCAGCCTGTGATATCAATATGTAGAGAGGGAACATGCACAGAACAGGTTAAGCACTTTATTTTATAACTCGTCCTACTGTAGCTATATTATTAGAATATTCTTCTTAGGATGTTTAAAAATATCCAGGTGTATAAATTTCAATTAGCATATAAACTGCTATAATGTGACTCTTATTATTTTTAACAATAGCTCCATTTTTTTTTATTTTTTCAATATCTTTGTACTTTTATTATAATTCTCACACAAGTAGATAAGAAGACTGTCTCTTGGTGACTCCAAATTTCATATTCTGTAATGCTGTAGGTGTTTCTTTTCTAGAGCAGATTACAATTTAGTTAGAAGATATGTTATATAAACTGGGGAATTGTATTAATAGCAATATCAGATTCTAAAGTTTTTGGATTTCTAAAATGCTATTTTTACTATTGTGACCTGAGTGGAGGGTAAATAAATTTTTAAGTAGAGTGTCTGAAGGTTTCTTTGTTTCCTTGGTGGAAACCGCTTGAGTAACAACCAGATATTCATAGAAAAATATAAATTAAAATAATTATTTTCATTGACTCTCAATTTCTTTGTGCATTTATGAATCAAAGCAGTGATTAATTCAACCTAAGTTACATGTAAGAATCATGTGACAACCTTTTTTAAAAATACCATGCCTGGAATTACCCCAGGCAAATCAATCATCATGACTGTGTTTTGGGCCTAGGCAGGAGTATATTTTGAAATTACCCAGGTGTTACTAAGAGGAATTCATGTTTATGTATCACTAGGTTAGACACAAAACTGGTTGTGTTAGACAAAGGTTAAGTTAGTTTGCTGATTATTATCCCTATATAGCTAAAATTAACTTTAATTATCAAATTTAAATTTCTACCGAAGACATAGTAAATTATACACAATGCTATGCTAACTCACTATTAAATTAGAAAATTCTTCTCTTTATTCTTTATTAAAGTAGAATTGCATTATAACTTTATATTAATAAATGTCAGATGTTCATCATTATAAACCAACCTTTTTATAATATAATTCATTAAATTCGCTAAAAGTCCAATTCTGTTCTTCACCATGTAATTGGCAACTTTTGCCTGATTTGCCCACCCCCACAACCTCCCTTCTGGTCACCACTAATTTGATTGTAGTGTATAAAAGTTTATTTTTGTTTTATATAGTTTAATTATTTTTTGTTTTATCTATAGAGCACATATAAAGTGAAACCATATGTCTTTTTTTTTCCTTTCCATCTGACATATTTCACTTAGCATAATACACTTTGTTCACATTGTTGCAAATGGCAAAATTCATCTTTCTAATAGCAGAGTAGTATTTCATTGTGTATATATATCACATCTTTTTTACTCAGCCACCTATCTGTGGCCACTTAGTTTTTTTCCAGTTCTTGACTGCAAAAAACCTAAGAGTAAATATATCTCTTCAAATTAATGTGTTTATTATTTAGCAGTAAATAACCAGAAGTGAGATTACTGATTCATATAAAATTTCTATTTTGAATTTTTTTGGTAATCTCCATAGTGCTTTCCATAATGATTCATCCCTGTTTCTTACAGAGTTAAACCAACCACTGCAAAGACTCAGGTGGAACACAGAAAAATATACTAGAGCATGAATAACCTATGTGAAAAGTAGAAAGTGTGTAGGGATGCCCACATCTTGAAGGAAATTTTGAAAATTACTGAGTTTGAGAGAACCAAAACATTACTTTTCCGGTCACCCATTTAACATTATGATAAAAACAGCAGACTCTCTCATCCTGCAAGAGCTTTCATTTTTCCCTGAAAACTCAATATGTTTATGTTGGAACAAACAAAAACAGATTTTCTCACCAGGCATAATAAGAATGTGTTATTTGCAGCCTTTTTTTTAATGCTTTTCTTCAATAGCGCCCTATCTAGTCTATGTTCTTTTCTCTTATAAAACTGCATGCACAATTAAAATGTTTGCTCTGTCAGATGCATTCATATTGCTATAAGAAATACATATATTATGCATAATTTGTATAGTTTGAAGTTTTGATATATATTATATGGATTCTAACTCAGTCATCAAACTGAAACATAATCCTACACACTAATTTTTAAAAAAATCCGTGAGTTTAAAAAAATTTTGTTGCATTTCTTGTGTATATAAAAGGTATAGTATAATTTATATTTGTAAAAAAAATGGACTTTTTCTACATAATGGAAAAATGGATAATAATATTCCCTGAACTAAATTTATAAAAGTCATGGACTTCAGAATAAATACTGCAGGTATGAAAACGTCCATTGGTTCATTTTCCAAAGTAAAGTGAACAGATTTTCGTCAGATACAAGAATTTGGATCACTTCTTCAACCTATTATGTCTATGTGATTTTGACTAAGCAATGATTTCTTTAGCCTTGAGATCTTTTGTGTTAAAAGCGAGGAAGAATGATAAATTCATGAGGATACTGTATGTTTTAAATTAGTTGATGAAAGACTTTAACTCTAGAACATTTTACATATATACATTTTACTTAGCAGTGTTAATAGTACTTAATGCATAAATATGGTGTAGATGCTAAGAGATTGATGAGGAGCTCCAGGGAGGATAGGCCACTTTCTACGATGACTGAAGGAGGTCTTGAGAGGTTTTGTAAACAAAGTGTTAGATAAGTTTTGGCATTATACCGGAGCTTCATTTGACATGGAAGTGACTCCTGATCAAAAGAACGTCATAACCAAAGAAAGGACTCTACAATCATGGATTACCTAGAGAATCGATGACTAGATAGTGAATTGTAAGTAAAGAGGCATAGAAAACAAATATTAGTAGGTAGATTTGGGTCATATTTTGAAACAACTATGATGCCAAGAGGAGGAGTTTGTGCTTCAGAACAAAGACAATAGGACAAGTTGAAGAATGGTTTGTTTGAAGGTATCTTCAGGATGGAGCAAAGGAATAGGAACTTAATGGACTCTTTGCAAGACACAGTATTGCAAAGTCTGTATTATTATCCCAATTTTAAGTACTAGAAAACTGAGTCACAGAGAGGTTAAATATATGTCCTGGGTCATTCAGCCAAAAGTTCTGAAGCCAGGACTCAAATCCAAATCTATTTGGCTTTAAATCTTTCCATTACTCCATGGAGATTTTGTGATTAATATAAGTATGTGTTGAGTTTGTTATAATAAAGTGGCCAAGGGAGTAAAATCACAAAGAAAGTTCATCCAAGGTATGACATGCAACTAGTCAGATGTCAGGTAAAATAAAGTGTGTGTGCACACGTGTGTGTGTGTGTGCATGCACACGCTTGCTTAATGTGCTACTTTTTTTTTTAAGGAAAGATACAGGCAGGAATGAAGGCAAGTAGGCAGGTAGGCAGGAAGAGTGGGAGAAAGAAGCATTTTTATTTCATTTCCATTTAGCTGTTTATACTAGTCGTTTGCCCCAGACTCAGGACTTGAACCCAGGGGTATGTAGCCTGCATCCTTAAGAGGTGATTGACCCAACCGCTATTCCACCAGGGCGTGTCTGTTAATGTAGCATCTTTAATAATACATTATCTTGATTATAAATAACTCCAAATATATGCATTGATTTATTTTTTTCTCAGAAGTATGTAAAAGGAATTTTTTCTTGAAAATCTTTAAGAACATCCCTCAATGTACATTCCTAAAATGTAGCTAGTTTAATTCTCATGTCATTATATATTACATGACTGTCAAACAAGAGAGAATTCACAGAGAGTAAGAATTGTAGATGACCTCTGAATTGTCTCAAGCCATAGAGCAGGTATTCCCTCAGCCTCCATACACATTTCCTGGCAAATAAAAAAGATAATTGCTGAAGAAAGCAACTTCCATTTTAGGCTCCATACCACCTTTAGGTCTTAGATGCTTCTGATGATAATGGGAAACACATCTTGAAATAACCTGATTCTCTCTGATGCATGTACTAATATTGAATTACTTCCTGGTATGATGGATATGTTAGTCAGAAGGGAGCAACTGGTATTGTTCTCCAAGTTTCCTGCCTTGTTAGCGAAGCCAAGCCTCAGTATCTGGAATTAACATTGTGTTTCAGAATTGCACTAAGTCACAGTCCTCCTTTGATTTCTTGGAGACCCAGTATTTTATGCTGAGAATCTTGTCTGGTCTCTTATACCACAGACTAAACCAGCTCTTTGAAGTGCCTAGCACTTCAGTTGCCAATCTTCCTGGACAGCAGGCTTTTCCCCATTACAGATCTGTATTAACTATAATGTGTTCTCCCAGATCACAGCTGCCTGCTTGCTTGGCTCTCTGCCTGGAATTCTCAGCAATGCTCAGCCCAGAATCTGTCACTGTTCTCTCTTACTTGATGCTCTAATATTAGCTGGAATTTGACTGAGACTATGTCTTTCATCACCTATCTATTCATCCGTTTTACTTCCTAGGTGTCTGTTTTGTACTAGAGGGTAGGTCATACCCAGTCATGCATCCTTTCTCCTCCCATTGTTCCAATGTCATTTAGAGAGACAGAATGAACCAGAGATAAGTGAAAAAGAGAGGAGTGTTAATGATGATAGGTAATAGGATCTAATATGGAAAAGCAGCTGAATTACAAAATGAAATAAATGTGTGTTTCTCAGTGAAGATAGATTGGAACCAGTAGTCAGGATTTCACAGTTCGGTATAATTTGGGAGTCCTAACCGATATGTAGACAGTTCACAAAAGTGAATTCTGTTTAAAGTTTGTGGAACCCAGGCAGGAGATCTAAAATCTTCTGGTGTTTCATATCAAAAATTCTGTATGTAGAAGAATGACTGGTCGCGTCAAGTCCTCAATCTTAGAGAGACTAGTCCCCATAAAAGTTATTGAGACAGAAATGGAATAGTCAAATTCCATACTAGACTGCAAAGTGAGGGTGGGGTAGTGGGTAGAATTCAGATATTAAGGTAAAAAAATGAAACTTGAAAATTGGAAGAAAAAAAAGAAGTTGTGTTTATAGCGATTCATCTGAATATGAATTAGAACTTATTAAATTGTCTCAGACCAAGATCACTGAACCTTGGTTATACAGACTTTGGCTCTTAATTTATGTATTTATTTCTAGAAGCCTCCCCCCGATAGGAATATTCCAATATAAATGGACCAGTAAGCTGCTAAAAATGAATAATTTTAAGCATATTTATAAATGACTGTTGAACATGTTCTTTACTCCTATGGAAACCTGATATGAAAATCCCATCTTCAGGCAATATCTCAAAAATTTTGTGGGAAGTCTATTTTTAAGAAACAAAATTTGTCTTCTCCACCTCCATTTTATCATGGGACTAAGATATGATTAATATAAGCAGTCTATTGGAGTATTATATTCCAGAATTTATGCATCTCTGTATGTGTATAGAGGCATGAACAGAAAAGTCTACCTCTGCTTTTATAAATAAGAGAAAGTAAAAGATATTTTCAAAATTCAGAATAGTGCCATAACTCACATAAGAAGGACTGAGGAATAAGGAATTAGCTTCATGTCTCTTTGTAACACAGAATCTGGACTCTGCAGTAGGGTAAGTTTCTGCCATGTTACATGTCAAAGCAATTACTGTAGTTTAGAAATAGCTCCTATTAATTCAATCTCAACATGTATTGCAAAGTTATTGTTTCAGCTTTGTGTGATAAATTTGAATGCTGTGCAGAAATAAAAGGAACATTTTCTTCCCTTGGACAGCCTACAATCTAACAATGAACACAACACAACAAATTAAATTTCATCGAAGTATGGAAAGTGCTAGCAAATTATTTACAGAAAAAGAAATATAAAGTTGGAAGCCCTTAAACATATTATGTCATATATATATATATATATATATATATATATATATATAAAAGCAAAGACCCCACCAGAGAATCTCAATAACAGAAAAACAGACAAAATTGTAATAGTGAAAACTTAAATCGACTTTTCTTCTTTTCTTTAAAGATGATATCAAATGACCAATAAGTGCATGACTAGATGATCAACATCTTAATCATTAGTAAAATTAATCAAATGTGAATTGAAATCATTTCATATATACTGGATGACTATAAAACTAGAAAACAACAGTTATTGGCAAAGATATGAAGAAATTGGAACCCTGGCATATTGCTGGTAAAAATCTAGAATAGTATAGCCCTTTTCAAGCTAATCTGTCTGGAAATCCCTCAAATGTTAAACATAACGTTACCCAACAAGTCTCCTTTTAGATATATACTTAAAGAACTGAAACATATATGTGAGCAAAAACATTTATTAATGATTGCCAAAGCATGGAAACAAACATACATAAGGTGATAAATAGATAAACACATTTTGATATGTCTATAAGATGGATTATTTTTCAGCTATGAAAAGGAATGAAGTACCATTATGCATTCCAACATGCATGAACCCTGGAAGGCACCATGCTAAGTGAAAGAAACACAAAGACAACAGATTATATGATCCATTTGTGTGAAATGTGCAGAAGAGACATATCCAGAGATACAGAGAATAGATGAATATTAATCAGGGTCAAAAAAGGAAGAGAATATGGGAGTGACTATTTAATAGGTATAGGTTGTCTTTTGGGATGATAGAATTAAATAATGGTGATGATTACAAATAACCAACATACCAAAAAATAAATTCTAGACTTTAGATTGGTGAAAGTGGTAAATTTGGCATATGGATTTTATCATCATAAATAAATATAATCACAAATAAAAAGCCCACCAAGGTGAAGTATAAAGAAGCAAAATTGTACACTTCATGTAGAAGTATAATTCACAAAATATGAACATTTACACTTGAAAGGGAAGTAAGTTTTCTAACAGGGTGTTTCAAAAACTATTTGTAAATTAGTTTCTTGTAAATGGAAAATATTTTGAGGTGATTCAAATACCTCTGAGTGTTGGGGAAATAATCATTACTAATGCTAGGAAAGAATTATGCATGTTCTCTTCCATATGGAAAACTAAAATTCTTCACCTATTTTTCCCCACATTTTAATTTTGTTTTACCACTGTGATTCTAACTTAATTGATTAACTTTGATTATTTAGAAGATTTATCACATTTGTTATGTATTCTTTCCCCTTAACTATATTGTAAGTCTGAGATTGGTCAAAAAGAATTTGATTATTATTAAGCATTATAGTAGAATGAATGCATTTAATTATGCTTATGTGTTTCAGTCTAATAATATTTGTTAATTCTCTCTTGGCATAATTCCCATATTAACTAAGCATTTTTTGTGGCCATTGTGTAATGTTGAAAGTCCTAATAATTATTTAAAATTTTTAAATTCTTGTGGTAGCCTATCTAATTTTGTTTCCTAATTCAATTAAAATATATTTTAGTGGTAAACTTTATGTATATTCAGAAAATTTTCTATAGAAGTACCTGAAAAAATACCAAAATCTATAATTTACCTCTGAGTGGTTTCACTACTGAGACTTAGTAAACTTATCCAGCAGTATTATTATTATTAATGAAGTGATAAATAAAAATATGCTGTGTAAGTTTTAAAGTTTGATTAATAATATTTATATATTCTCTTTTGCTTTTAAACTAAGATTGTCTCATTTATTTAGATGTTAGGTTACCAAAATAAAGGAAAAACATATCGCCTATTCATTTATTCATTAATTAGTTCTTACAACAAATATACAGTGGTCCCACTCTTGATAATTGATAGTTTTTTCTGTTTTTCTTTGTTTCCAATTAAATAGCCTTTCAAAAATGGTAAAGAATGTTTTGTATGTTCATTTAAAAATTAATATTTATTGTTGATTATATTTTAAGAAGTCTTTCTGGCCTGAGTGGGCATATATAAACAATTTGTGTGCTTTCTATTTCTTATAGATTCTACAAAGAAATTAAAGGATGTTCTTGAAGAATTCCATGGTAATGGTGTGCTTGCAAAGTATAATCCTGAAGGGGTAAAACTTTTCTTTCTATCAGTTTCATATATACGGTTGGAAGGGGGCATTGTTCAATAAAGAGTTCTTGGAAATATATACGATATACCATAATAAAAGTGAAGTTCATAATGAATTTCTACTTATGAGGACACATTAAATTTTATATAGCTTTTTTACCCCAAAATATTTCATTAATGAAGAAAATATCTCCACGAGATGTGCTTGAAAGAGTATAGATCATCTACAATATGGCATGAGATGTTTTTGCTAGAAGTCAGGAGACAGGATTCAATATAAGGAGAAAGAGAAACTTTTACTCTGACACTATGACCCACAAATTTTAACCTAAAATGTATTTTATTATAAGACAGGATTACTGTTTTCAGAAAATTATTGCCTTTTACCTAAGATAGATTCTGTGATGGATATACCTACTCTATGACTTAAAGAGCCGGCTAAGGAAAAAAAGAGGAATTTCTTCCCCGTATCTTCTGTTTAGCCTTTTACCAGTGCACTTAATGTGTCTCTGAAATTCTTTCCTTATAAAAATTTCATGTCCAGGTGATTGGTTTTAAACCACGCTTGAATGAATGCTTTTCCTTTCTAATTATTTGTTAAATAACCTTCAACTGAATGTTAAATCATCTTTTGCTGTCAGTTCCTTTGCAGTTGTCAAGTGATATTTGGGTTGTGTGGGAGTGAAAATACACTGCCCTTCCAAAAACGCTGGACATCTCCAATCTCCACCAGTTTTTTTGCTGGTTAAAATGTATTTCTTCTGTTATAATTGTCATTGTATTTTTCAGTGCTTGCAAGAGCACAGGTCTTGGTCACCCTTCATATTGTATTTCTCTTGGATTTATAGAACTTACATTTTAATGATAACAACCCAGTCTCTAAATTCCAACCTCAAAATATATTGTTTTTAAATCCCTTCAGTTTTTCTCACAGTTAGCTATTTTTCCTGTCAAGTTTTCTCATTTTCTTTGTATCTGTGTGTATTATTTTATATTTTAAAGCACTTTAATTTAGGTTTAAATTTAAACCTAAATTTTCTTTTTTAAAAATAAAATATTTAGTGCCTACAAATGATGGAGAAAATTATACGGTCATGAAATCAGAGTGGGACACATAAAGATGGCAACTTTACTGAATTGCTTTATGACCCAAAAATGTCATTAACATTTGTATATTTTTAATCATTCTTGGAAATATGTGTGCTATCTAACCTGCATACAGAGATAAAACCAGTTTTTCTTCCTAAAGCAAGCTGCTATTACTTCAGTTGGAATATAATCTTGTTTGTAAAATAGTTTTTTGTTTCAATGATCCTTTATTAAAAGGACCTCCAGGTTTAGTCTTAGTGATACCATATATTTTATGAGGATTATCAGTCACTGAACACTGAATTTATAGATAACTAGATTCATCGTTAGATCTAGATATATCAACCTTTCAATAATGCAATGTCTCTCAAGAAATGCACAGTTCTGCTCTTTAAATGTGTGTTAAAATAATGGACAGTTGAAAAACAAAACATTAGATCTCCTTATGACCCAAAAGTCATCAGAAATTTAAGAGTAAAACCATCCTCTCAACACTGACAGGATTTTTTACTGTAAGTTTATAAGACTCTTTTTAAACACTGGTATGTATTTTACAAAAGTCAACAGGGAATACTTAGGCATATTCATTATTAAAAAGAGAAATGTTTAAGTTCTTGAAGTTCTCAATATATGTCTTTATCCAGTTTATAAAAGGTCATTCTAACATGTGAGGTAATCATGCTTTATTGACCAGTCACATTGAGCCCAAAATTATTTGGCATGGATGACTACTTATTGATGTTCAATTAGGTAAGAAAAAATAGAGAAGTGATTAATCTATTCAATTTTTGGATAACTGAGCCTTTGTTTTCTAAAATGAACATGATTTGTGTCATCCATAAAAAATATATTGCCAAAGAGCTAGCAAACTAAATATTGCTCAGATCAACTTCTCTTAAAATATAAAGCCACTTAAATGGTAGGTGCATTATCTGGCTTATAATTCACTTGAATTACTGAATTTTAAAAGGATTGTGTGTAAAACTTAATCCAAAGAAGATGTAACTCGTGGAAATCTGTTTTAACAGAGAGGAAATAATAAGGATCCTATGTGGATGAATTATTTATTTTTAATTCTTATCATTTAAAGATATTTTGATAGTCATTCTTTGAAGAAGTAAATCACGAAATATAATTCTAAACAAGGCATTTAAAGATTCTTGAGGAATAAAAGCTTTAAAAAGATCTTGAGGTACCCTAATGCTAAAAGTATAAACTTTTTATGTAAAGTTCTCCTTAAAAAAAGTAACATGACATTCCCAGGATTAATCAGCTAGGTTCATGACATTTACCACTTGTAAAGCCTACTTGTCTGAAATCTCAAGGTTTAAGATTGGTGTCCTTTCCTCTCCATTTTATTGACTAGGCCATAGAATGAGAACGAAGGCCTTGGGAGATGAGAAGAATAAAGAGAAGCTATTTTATTTGCATTGGGGTATTGCTTATGTAATAATAAGGCATGTTATACTTGTATAATTATTATTGTCATACCTAACAAAGTAAGAGATTCCTGTTAATCTAATCTTAGATGATTAATACAATGTTAAGGGAATGATTATACCTATTTTGTAGTAGTAACTTAGTGAGACGTTCACAGTAAAACAGAGGACATTCCAGATACAAATGAACTAATCAGTGTAGTCACACTTGATAATATGGAAGACACCAGTATGATGCTTTATGTGTATATAGTGGGGTATTTTGTTTGATTTTTTTTGGGGGGTTGGGGGGATCCTGTGTTTCAAATTTGATTCTAAGCAGACCTAATAACATCTAAAGGGATCGTAAAAATAAAGTAGTGACATGTATATGGAAATATAATTTATTTTTAAAGGCATGGAGAGAAGCTAGAAGTAAGGTATTTTATTTTAGTAGAAGAAAACATTGAGTGGGGAATAAGCATAATAATTTATCTTTATATGTAGTTATATTTTCATAATTTTCTCCCTAATGTTTTGAATCATACATTTGTGTTATTCATTATATTTATCTCAGGTGATTAGAACTGCTTGCTTATTGTATTCAAAGGGAGATCTGGTAAATAAATCTCAAATTTTAGCTTGCATCAGAATCATCTGTTGGTAGTAAAACACAGATCACTGCCCTCCACTTCCCCCTTAGTTTATGATTGACCGTATCTCACTGGGACTCAAAATTTGGATTTCTATCAGTTCCCAGTTGATGTTGATGCTGCTGTTTTCGTACCATATTTTGAAACCCATGTATCTAGGGTATGTCTATAAATTTGATCTTTTAGATAAATTATCAGAGATATTAGAGAATGACTATAAATTATCTTACATTAACACTTGTATTCTTTCTTTCCTTGCATGCACAGAAACAAGACATTCTTAACCAAGTAAGAAATTTTCTTTTCTATTAAAATCTGTCTTTTCTTTCTTTATTCTTATATGAGCTAAGGATTTCTCATTTATATCACTGAGCTATACTTCTATACCAAAAAGATTCATATAATAAGCCAGATTATTTATAATGCTCATAAAATTATAATTGACTAAAGATTTGTTTGGATCAAAGTTTAAAATAGAGGAGCTGATACCTTAATGGAATAAAAAAGAGTTGAGCAAGTGGGCTTCAGTTTTGTGTATTCTTGAATTTAATTTTATGATTTCAACAAAATATAATCAAGTCCTATAAAATAATTTTTAATGAAAGTCATAATAATTTACCCTAGGAGGTTTAAAATTGTACTTAATTGCAGTTGACAATAACTTATTTTGTATATAATATGTTTAGAATCTGAGGGTATATATTTGGGAAGTTGTTGATTTTTGCCCTCCTTAGAAAAAGAGATACCCCTGTTGCTTCAACTACTCTCTGCTAGTAAAGTCTTTTAAACTAAATTTTAGTTCCATAGTTCAGTTGGCTGCATAGAATTATAACACAACTCTGAGCTCATTAAGTGGATATTTCTATCACACTAGGAATATTTGTTACTAAAATAAATGTGTTTTCAAAACCAATTATTTTCTTCTTTGGAACTATGTTGAGTATACACTAGTAGCTTCCTAGTCCCAGTTTTCTAAGTTTCAATGACAATATGCTCTGTAATGTCATACCCAACCTGTCAAGAACAAATGATTATATCAAAATGATCTTGACTGCCTAAAATACATTTCTTAGCTTTTTACACTCTTCTTTGCTGAGGCATGACTAAAATGGTAGCTCATTGACTGTGGTATCTTTTACTACCCTCTGTTTCCACAGATAACCGTTCCTTGCTCTTATCCATCCCTGACCTTTGTGGAAACTTGCACTCCCCTAAAGACAGGCTACATGGACTTTATAATGTTAGCAGGCAAGCCCTCAGAAGAAATGGTTACTTTTAATAATGTCTGCATTTTCAGGCCATAGTCATTAAAGCACATTCAAACAAGCACACCTTTCTGCACAACTTGAATCCTCCACTAAAGACTGGCTGAAAACTGCTCTCAAAATTAGCTCTGACTTTTGTTGGGGTCAGCAGAATGACTTCATTCATTTTCCTTGCTTAGCGTTTGTTCCATATGTAGTTTAGTAGGAATGCAATTTCAATTGTAGAAAAGAAAAAAACAGGATAAAATGAAGGTAATCATGGAAAAAAGAATGCGGGCAGGCATATTTATTGCTCCATATTTGTTCTTTGTCTTTGAATGTAAGTTAATTCTCTTTATATTTCTTTTCATGAATGATCCTTTACTCAAAGTCGAGTTATGTTTTCACAGATCCCTGGGTTTCCTATCTTTACAGTTTATACTCTGTACTGTAGTTTCTGTTAATACGTATACTCTTTATGTCCAGACGAACTGCCTCAGTTCCTTAATAAGAAACCTGTGATTCAGAACCTGCAGTTTGTAATGCTACTGTATAATGTAATATTTTAAGTAACCTTAACAAGGATGTGGACACTGATATAATTATTATCAATGATGTAGCACTTTTACTGTAAGCTATAATTATTCTTCCAGAGCTGTATTCAGCCTTTCCCATTAAAAAAGTATCTGTAAAATATAACAGAGAAAACATGGTTTTAGGAGTCCAGCGCAGCTGAGTTCAAATCCCACATCTGTCACATATGAGCAAGGCTTGGACAAGTCTCTCCTAGCCTCATTGTTTTCACCTATAAAATAAAGAGAATATTGACTTTATTGAGTTGTCAAAAGAATTGCATGGCAACATATGTGTAAAGTAATGAACTCTGTGTCTGACACATAGGTGTTCCACTGGTGTTTAGAGACAGTGGGTGTCATAATATTTTAGTGACCAACATGATTTAACACAAAAGTTCTAGAGAATACATGAAAGGTGAAAATGAAACTCTGAGATATGCCCTCAATCAATCCTATAACCTTTTTTCTATCTTGCTATTATCTGTAAAATAAGTAAATAGAACTTTGATGTATTTTCCAACTTCAAAATAATGTCCTTCTATTTTGTGTGATGGAGTGGAGGACAGGAAATGGCCTACTTTTCCAAGCCCGGCCACAGTCTAGAATGCAGTCCTGAGACTAGAATGATTGTGTCTGTTGTATTTGCTCAATCCCACTAGCTACATAAATGCCAGAGCAACTAGCAAGGAATGGAAGAAATAGGTTAACCAGTATTTTTGCTTCTTTTTCTTATTACTGTCAACATAATTTCACTCATGTTCCTTTTCTTATCAAACTTATAGCCAGGACACAGTTTTGCAAATGCAACAACAAAATTAATAATAAACTTCTTAGTACAGTTTTGTGTTACTAAACTGTTATTTATGTATTATTTTTGGATTATACACTGAATTTCATTTCAATATGTGGTTTCAGTTTTTATGCCTTCTACTCAGAAAATTGCTTTAGCATGGAAAGAACTTGGCCAACAATTTGAGAAGTTATCTATACACTTACGAGGATAATTAATACATTTAAAAAATCAATTGAGTAACTTCTTACAGATTTATAATAATTTCATGGAGGATCAGATCTCAACATTAAAATATATCATTTCTATGAAAACATTTAGAATTTAAGAATAGGTCATTTACTACATCTTATCATAAATTGAAAGTGTGGCTTAATTTTTTGATTGCGTCAAGTAGTTAGGTAATATATGTCACAGTTCTGTTTCTCCCCTAATATTATAATAAATATCCAGAAACTTTAAAATAATCAAATTTTAGATTATATAAAATGCAATACTAGTAAATGCTTCTATTTACTTTCTCTACAAATTAATTTTCAAAACAAATATGTTTGGAAAATAATTCTCCTTTATTTTAATAACAGCTAATATTATATTTAAATACTGTGTTGTTCTTTAATAATGTTTATTAAATTGATTATTTATTTAGGAGTTATAAAATAGTGATGCTTTTGTTCATGTGATCTTTTTGTACTTTTCCAGGGACAAGTAAAGCAAACAGTTTAGATACTTTCTACATCTAAACTTAACTTTGCATTTTTTTTTTTAATTTTTTTTTTTTTTATGTTTTTCAACCTAAGGAATGTATGTTTTCAATAGAACACTAAAAGAACTAGGGGAAAACAAACCTAGAGATTTGGGTTGAAAGGTTTAGATTGTCTAAGGAATTTAATTTTATTAATAGCTTTAAGAAATCACAAATAATCTTTTTAAGATTTATGAGTTAAATTTTCTGCTTAGGACTGTATCTCCAAAGGCAATATGAGCAATAGACTTGAGTAGAAGTCAAGGTCAGGCGTGAGTTACTGAAGCAGGGCAATCAAACTATGAAAACTGAATGGCAAGGGGTTATAATGGATGCTAAGGGCAGATTTAGAACATTTCAGATGTATGGGCAAAAGTAATAAGTTACACTTGGAATATCAAAAGGTACAAAAAGAATGTAGTCAATGTAGTGTCTTCAAGATTAGTCAACTGAGAATATAGTTATACCATTATTATTATTTTTTTTTTTTTTTAAGGAAAGATGCAGGCAGGAATAAAGGCAAATAGTCAGACCTTGGATGAGCGAGAAGGAATAAGTACTTTTTGTTTGTTTACTTTTATTTAGTTGTGCATTGAACCTAGGTCCTTGGGACATATGTGGACTGTGTTCAGCAGGAGTCAGCAAACTGAATCCCTACTTCCCCAAGGCATACTGTATTACCTTTTATTTTTATTCTTTACTTTATATCCCTTTTTCTGAAACAACAGGGTTATTAACAGACTAGTCAATACATTTGATACTGATAAACCAATGGCAACATATCTTGGCACATATGTAAATAAAATCTGTCTATAAATGCGTATTTTGACTAACTATAGTCGAGAACTTGAAGGTAGAAATATTTCAGTTCTCAATAATAACTAGGAGTTTTTAACTTTCATGAACCTCCATTTTCTTATCTATAAAACAGTAATAATAGTATCTACTTATTGAATTATTATGAGTGTTGAAATCTATTATATACATACTTAGCATAGTTCATAGAACACAGCATTTAGATGTTACCATATATGCATTAAATATTTTTAAAGTTTCTGATTTCATCTTTCCATTTATTGATAATGGAACATTTAACTGACAATAATTTTAAGGAGAAATTGGAGGCATTAAGGAGAAATTTGGTGTAACAACACCTATCATGATAGATAAATAACAGACAAAAATTTTGGATCCAAAGGAATTTATTAGATTGCATCCCAAATGCATTTATTGTGTGTATAATAGATATGTGACATTATACCTGATCCTGTGGGAGAAAGAGAAATTGTCAAGATGATCTTTACTATCAAAAAGAATTAAAGTGGTAAATCTATTTTACAAATTGATGACAAAATGCTTCCACTCAGGAAAATACTTAGTCCTAAAAAGAGTTAGTAGATTCCCTAACTCAGTTGTAATCTTAATCTTTCACTCTTATATGTTGACAGTATTTCCTGGTCTTCTCTGCCTTCTCAATTTGATGTTTCTCCTAGCACTGACCCTGGGTGATTTGGACCTTAATGGCTTAAAAAGCACAATACTTATGGGATATTATAAATTTGAAATTCTATCAAACTCTTCATTTTTTGTCACCCTGAGTTTTGTTAATTTCATTTTAGCCTTCTGCTATATTAAATATATAGCCAGGCACTGTTATACTTTAAAATAATTTTATTTGAGATTTAATACGTAAAAGAATACATTCTTGACTGAGAAAATTTTTGCTCTTCTTCTGTCTTTTTAAAATTCTTATTATCCCACCTAAATCATTTAAAAAACTTTTTTAGTTGCCTACAATGAGATAAATGAGTGAAATTTACTCTTCCCAACCCCTCCTTTTTATTTCGCTTCTTCAGTGTTCATATCTCAAATCTATATTGAGGACCTTCAGTGAAAGACACTACATTAAAAACGATTTGATTAAAAAATGTGTTGTATCTTAAATCTAGCAGGAAATAAAATATATTTATGAATATGCCTGCAAATATATTTGCATAAAATGAATTCCTTTTGGAAATTTCTTTAAAAGTGAACATACAAATTAGCGATAATTTAAAACTGTTATCATTTTTTTAGAAGACACTTTCAGACAGGAATGAAGGAGAGTGGAGGCATGCAGCAGGGAGAAAGTAGGACTTAATTTTATTTAGTTGTACATTTTGGTTGTTACCCCCGGCCCCTTGACATGAACCCAGGACCTTAGTTTGTGTGTGAACTGAGCCCAACACAACAAAGACAAACCTAAAACTGACGTTATTAATGAATATTAAATAACCATAATCACTCCAAACATCATATTGGGTTTTACTTTTCAAGGAGAAAATAACTTTAGATCAGTTATCATATTTTGCTTTATATAATGTGCACCTATGTTTGTTCCCCCAATTTTCAGGAAAAAAAACTTTTGTTTCAATTTTTTAATTCAGAATTTTATTTGTTTATATTTAGGTACTTCTTTTTGAATTATAAAGGAATTTTGACATTTATTCTTAACATATGGTACAAGAAATTTTATGTAACAAATAATTACAAAGCACAAGAACAGATACAGATACAACAAATAAAAGAATTAAAAATTTTAATTTGGATAGGGAATTAGTGCTCTCCATGTTTAATTTATATCCTTATTTTTCTCTCACAAATTTGGGTAAAAAGTACACATTATGCATGGCAAAATTTGGTATATCTGTGTTTCAGTAACAGTTTTTGCTTGTCCTAATAATACTAATCAACAGAGAAGACAGTATCATACTAGATTAAAATGAATTCCAACTGAAGCACATTAGTTGGATACAGACCCTTGACTACAAAATGCACTGAAAATCAAGATCAAATTTTTCTGTTTAAAATTCTAATGTATTAATTGCATTCAGTAATTGCTGAAAACTTGGGTTATTATTCTTTGTTATTCTTGCCTTTTACCGTTATTTTATTGAAATAGATATTTCTAATTTTCTTTCTACTGAATTTTAATAAATGTTAGTCTCACGTAAAGCTATAGTTAATGAACTACGGTGGTAAAACATTTTTTCATTCGCAAAAACTAATTAAATGTTGTTCAGGTTTTCACACTTTTTGCCCTTTCTCTTTACAGGAAGTTTCTCATAGCAGTTTTGAAATTTGAACTAATGAACAATTAATTACAGTGTAAAATAAGCATGAAAAAAGACATTTAAAAATACACATTTTCCTAAAATTACTTTCATATGCCATGTATATTTGAAATCTCAGGAAATAAACAGCGATAAATATGAATTATATGCTTTGACTCAATGACCTCACATCAATTTTCAATTTAATGTAATAAATGATATATTAGCAGCAAAATTAGAAAAGAAATGGTGAAAGAAAATCTTAAATCATTAAGTTATTGTCTACCTTTTTGGTCAGGATTTTTCATCTAGTACTTAAGGTTAGTATTTCACACAACAGGCAATTGACACTTGTTGATAAATGAATTAAAAGTAATTTCTTTGCTCATGATTTTAGCTTGTTACTTTATAATAATTCAGCAATTAATTTTTTGTGTTTTAATAATTTTGTGTATAGAAATTTGTGTGAAAATTGAACATTAATTATCTCTTATTTGACTTAAAGGAGAGATGTGATTATGTGATTCTTTTGAAATATAAATCAGATCATATAATTTTCTGCTGAAAACCCTCCAGTGGTTGTGTGTCTCTCTCTCTACCTTAAACCATGGCATTTCATGGTGGCCTAGCATCCTCCATAATTTACCTCAGATTCCACACCACCAAAGATTTTCTATGACTCAGCCTTCTAGCCCCCCCCTCATTCCTCTCATCTCCAGCACTTCCTCACTGACTCCTGTATAAATTACTCTAAAACTGGAGCATGCTACTACTTCAAGGCATTTATACTCCCTATTTTGTCTGTCTGGAATATACTTTCCCCAAATATGTGCAACTCTTTCTCCTTCAACTCCTTTAAATCTCTATTCAAAGAACAGCTTCTTTCCTAAGCATCAGATTTAAGACTGTCAGCCTCTCTCCAACCCCTGACAATAAAATAAACCTTTTCCTTCATTACTTTATTCCACAGCATTTTATAACATCGGACCTTTTATATTTAGCCTATCTATTGTGCTTTTTTTCTTATTTTCTTCATTAGAAGATAAGTAGACTGATGGCAGGATGTTTGCCTGGTCCAGTGGCACCTTTATCCAATCACACAGAATAGAGCCCAGTACACGGTGTAATGAGCACTTGCTGAATATAAGGAAATCTCCATCCTGAAAAGCCAAATAAAATTAAAGATAGAATGATGGTATTTATTTTCATTCGCTTTGAATCTACTTGGATGAATACCAGTGTTATTTCTTTAGCATTAACAAGGATTTAAAAACAAAAGATCCAGATGGTCAGATATAATAATGAAAGGCATAAAGAAATGTGTTTTGAATTTGTGCCAATTTGGCAGCAACATCTGAGCTGCTCCCTCAGTCTGTATTCTTTGCAAATTCTGTGCTATCTCTCTAAATAGTCTTTGGCTGTTCCTTAGAGGAAAAAATGAAAAAGAAGTTTTGAAAATTTTAAACATTTTTTGTGTATGTGTTGCTTAGCTTGTAGCCAATTTGATTTTTGTTTCTATTATTTTAATTCCTTTGTTGTTAATGAAGTAACATTGCAGAGTATCATTATAGAGGTTTGAGGTATGTAATTTGATTTTTGAGCACTCATTCAGTTAAGTCAGACTTAACTTTTTCATTGATTTACACATAAATAGTCCCCTAATTAAGTATGCAACCTTCACAAACCAATTTTAATGTGGTACATGACAGGAATAAAAAAATCTGATACTTAAGTTTGGAAATGTTCAGCAAAATCATAGAAAAATGTACAGATTGAGGACATTATGCATTTATCAGAAGTATTTGAGATTTTTGACAGTATAAATTTTTAAAAGAGATATGAAATTTTTTTATGGAAAAGAAAAGGAGATGTTTTAACCAGGAAAGGAAAAATTTTCAGTGAATTAGAAATACTGAAGCAGCTAATGGTTGGCTTTAAAAAAGTATGGATTTTGAAACATGACAGAGAAAGAAAACTGGCTTCCACCAAACATAAGGAAGCTAGAGAGAGATGTTTACATCTTCAGTAAAACTTCACTATTAAATAGGATGACATCATCTCATAGAAATCATTTAAGAACTCAGAGTTTTTATTCCATTCTTGAGTCTGTAATAGGCTTTTATTTTGTTAAGTAAAAGAATCTGTTTTTAAATGCTTGCTTTGAAAGTAGTAATTTGCCAATGCTGCCTGATACAGAACAATTATAGCAAAATATCTCAGACACAAAAACCACAGGTTTGATTTGGGAAGACACAGTGAACATACCAGTTTTGTCTTTATTAGAGGAGGGCAAATTAAGATAATGAAAAATCCATCTAACCTCAAACCAGTGCTTCCTTTTATTCCTTTTATTTTTGTTATTTTATTTACTTTGCAAACGCTATGCCCAAGGACACATTACATAGTTTGCATCAATTAATTATGAAATTTAAGCAACAACCCTGAATGAGTTGGTTATAAGAAAAGGAAGTTACGATTGAGAACTGTCAGAGACTAAAACTTAGCTGGTTTTTGCATGCAGAGCAAAGGAGAGCTACAACACTTCATTGAGTTCCGAAAGTTTCCAGAGCTGACAAAAGGCCCAGGGATATGTACTCCTTATTAAGAGAGAGACTAAATATTTAAATTCATTTTTTTCTTTTGAATGGCTGTTTCTTGCTTTTATTATTAAATCATAGGCACTGATTTCAAGGAGGTTCTCTATGGATTGTGCAATTCTCTAAAAATTATACCCAGTTGAGATAGATCAGGGTTCTTTTTTTTTCTTCACAAGAATGCATACATTCCCAACCACTGAAAAACAATGAACCATGTGATGACTTGTTAGATATATATAAAAATATTTAGGTAATATTTTGGTGCTTATTTTTCAAATGCTATTTGGAGTGCCTCCAAACAAGAGAAAGGTAATGCTGTTCTTTATAGATGAAGATTTTGAGGCACAAAGAGTTTAATAAGTTGTTAACCATCACACATCTAGAAAGTATTGGATTTAAGAGTTGATACCAGGAATCTAACTTCAGAACCCTGCTTCTATCATCTGTTATTGTTGGCAAACATGGTGCTGATTACAAAAAACTTGGGATGGAGAATGGAGACTATACAATCTTGCTTCTAATTACAATGCCCCTGAATATGTTTGTCTCATGAACTTTGAAATAAAATGATCTTCTGGCTCCTCTAAGGGGAATCAGCTATTACTGTCAGTCATTCATCAAACAGCATGAATTACTTCTTCTCTCTCCATAGATGGGCTCTAAAGAACCCTATTTTTAAGGCTAGGTGTCTCCGATCGGCTTTAAGAAAATTTTATTGGGATTCAGTGGTCTGTTGGCTTCATCTGCATATTTTGAAACCTTGGCTTCATTCATTGTGGCAAATTGCTTTTTGGAAATGTCTCTGCTACGTGAGACTATTCTTTATATTTTTTATTGTTGTTTTTAGTTATATGGCTCACTCAACTAGTAGAAGTTACAATATTCTCTGGCAATGGTGATTTATCAAATATGGGCGCAAATGAAGTCTTTTAACTTCTACCTATGTAAATATCTGACATGTTCTCCAGAGAAAAATTACCAGAAAGAAAGTCTAAACTAAGCTAAAAATGTCAGATTAAGGTGTAGACAGAGTCATGGAAATATTAATAAATGAAGTAAAGTTTTTGGTTTTACTTTGTATTGGCTCGAGATTATATTAGGTACAAAAGCATACACATGCATATACTTAATTGGCAAGTAATATGATATTCCAAGGGTTGCTTTCTCTAATGAGCTCCTTGTAGGTCATATTTGAATTCAGTTTTATTTAAGATAATACAATAATAAAATTGCTCATTCTCCACTATCTAACCAAAATATTATTGCATAGGGAAAATAGACTTTTTCTATTCCAAATATCAGTATAAGAAATTAATTTTATTCTTATCCGCCAGAGTTTGAGCAAAATGAATATCAGTCAGTTACATTGCACTTTCACCTATTTTTAGTTTCATTTCGTTTCCATTACACTGAGTGAGGAAGAATCTGCCCTTCATGGGCTACTGATGAGACACATCATCCTTGTACTCTCTCGATGTGGACAAATGTGACTGTATTCCAGCTTTCTTCTGAGTCTCCTAGTCCCTTTAAATGGACTGCTGGGTAGGACCCACCACATTATTTGTATCTCACAGGAAACATTCATTCATTGCTGTCCTTGAAGTCACTAGGAGTTGTGGGATGCCCACTACTTACCTAGTACCATTCATTTGCTTTTGCCCCAAAACAACTGCATTCCTGTCCCCAATTTCCCAGACAGGAGTCAAATCTTTGCCCTCTGTCCTCATCTGCTAGGAGTAACCAAGCTTTCTGGGTGACTCCTATGAAATCCTCTTGTTAATGGGAAGCTAGAAGGTCACTTTCATCACCATTTCCCCAAAGGAATATGTGGACTCTCAATGGAGCAATGACTCTCTTCAAATAAATGCCTGCTCTTTATCATCCTATATGAGCAAACTTGTGCAAGGATATTGAAATAGCTTTCTTTGAAATTTGAAACATTGGATGTTTTTGAATTTTAGATCTTAGTATTTAGTTGAACTTTAATGTTAATCATTAATCTTTTACAAAAATAGTCAGAAGCAATAGTCACTGTGATATGTAAGGTAGAAGATGAGAAGTTTCCTTCTTTCAGGGTACTTGCTGAATTTATGATTCTCCTTTGGCATATTCATGTTAGTGGCCTGATTTAATTGTCACAATTTTGTGGCATTGAGAATATTATTCCCAATTTAGAGGATAGAAAGCTAAGTTTCAAGGAGTAATTCTTTAGGATCAGAAGGATATTGTAGAAAAAGAAAGGTATGACTGAAAAGCCCTTACTTTTACTGCTACATTGACACAGGTAAGACATAGCTGTCACCAGTGTTAGCCTAGAAATACCCAATCTCTATCTCAGACAGTTTCTTTGCTTTTTGTAGACTAGGATCAAAAGCTGTGTGAGGTCATTTCTACTAAGAATAATTTTGAACATAGCACACAAACTTAACGTTGCCTGAGTCTTAAAGTGTATGTTTAAATTCCTTTTTCAGACAATAGATTTTGAAGGTTTCAAGCTATTTATGAAGACGTTCCTAGAAGCTGAGCTTCCCGAGGATTTCACAGCACACCTTTTCATGTCATTTAGCAACAAGTTTTCTCATTCTAGTCCAATGGTAAAAAGCAAGCCTGCTCTTCTCTCAGGTGGTAAGTTTTAATATTATTATTTTTACTTAAGACATATCTATAGTAAACACTTCAAAGAGAAAAATCAATATTGATTTCTCCATAAGGGAAGAGATTATTTGCTTAAAAATTTACTTTGTTGGCAGGGTCTGGTGGAGTAGCAGTTAGGTCCACTGCCTCTGGTTGACCGCAATCCATATATATCCCAGGGACCTGTGTTCATATCCTGGAATCAGGAGAAACAACCAACTTGTATAACTAAAATGATAATGCTTCCTCTTCCTCTCTTTTCCTGAAAGCTTGCCTACTCGCCTTCATTCCTGCTTTCACTTTTCCTTTAAAAATAAATGCCTTTGTTGCAGGATTTGTACTTTCACACTAAGATCATGTAAAGTGTTTTAAATATCTCTAATATAATACTAGCTAAATATTAGAGAAAAAACACTTTATCACTATCCATCACACCATTCAATGTCTTAGAAAACTAACTTAGAAGATAATTTTAAGAGAGACTCCCATCAAATATGGTAAGTACTCTTTTAAATGACTGTAATATATACATACATGTATGTGTATATACACACACATAAAACATGACATATGAAAATATAGGCACAAAGCAGTTATGTCTGTAAAACATACTTAAAATCAATTGTGCAAATCACCATTATACTTTCACAGTTTTAGACTTTTTAATCCAGAACAAGGTTTTACTTTTATCTTACTTAATTACATTTTTGTCACCATAGAGATGATTGACTTATTATGAGTACCTTCTAAAGCATGTCTGACTTGTTGATAATTGTATTAATCTCCACTGAGTCGGGAAAACAGAAATTTTACTGTATTATCCAAGAAAATGTAAAACAGGGAATTGGTTAAGCAGTGTTGGAAGGTTATAAAAGCAAAGAGGAATTCTGAGGTAATGCAGGGGTGGAACCCCAGGAAGCCTGTGCTATCCCAAGGTTGGGCTAATAGTACACTAAAGCATGGAGGAGGAATCTCTTGGAACTGGGTTCCAGAGGTCTGGTGGGGAAGGGTATAACCTGGTATCTCTTCTGTGGAGTAATGCTTTCTCACTGGCTTTTATAACTCTGGATTTCAAGGAGGGGTTTGCACTTCTAAAGTCTGACCTCTTGTGAGGATCAGCATGGTTTGTTCAGGATGGTACACCAGGATTTTTTAGTAACTTTGCTGATGTAGAGAAATGAGCTGGAGCCTAGAACCTTTTGCGACTAGAAACACATGCTGCAAGTGTGAAATACCGGGGGTATCTGCAGGAAGAGGATATATATTAGCAAAAATCAGCCCTTTTTTCTCTCC